>JAEIFU010004424.1:0-15078 GCA_018904235.1 Lordiphosa stackelbergi | reverse complement strand
CATGCCTTCAACTAAGTAATAAATTTATTTTCAATTTTTTCAAAGTGCAGCATTGAACAAGTGCATCCTCTCTCCAAGTTGTCTTCCAGACAACAAAACTGGCAGTTGTTTCACTTACTCAACAATTTTTACACTGGCCCCAAACAGCCGAAGAAGCCGAGGCAGAGAAGCAGCTGCAAAACTGTGAAAGACTTTTATCTTTGACATTTACTAATGACAAATTTATTCACGCTGTCACTTAGTCGCCTGTTCCAACTGTCACGTAATGTTTTTGTGCCTTTTTGGTTTCAAACTGGCTCAGTGGAGTACTTTTGTCAAGATTTTTGCTTGCACCGAAATTTAATTGGAAGTGTTCTTTGATCTTTTCTAAGGCATTGATGATTGATTGATTGGTGGAGAATGCAGTTAGGTATCTGGGTAATTAATCAATTCGAAGCTTCCAATGACATAAATGGGTTGGTGCATAATTCCAGCGTCGACAAGCGAAACGATCTTGATGGGCAGTCTCCTTCCTGCTGCCCAATTGGCAATTTGTTTAGCTCTTTAATGTGCGGCAGACACGAATCTTGGTTCTGGTGAATCCACATCAACTCGTACAAATAAATGCAATAAATTTGTGAAATTTAAACAATGCCAAAGCAAGCGAATTATTATCGCTTGAATGAGCTCCTCATGTACTCTCTGGGCACGCCCAATGCTAATCACAAATAACAAAAAAAAAAAAAAATGGAAAAATACAAAAAGGGTTCACAATGAAGCCAATAAACTGCCTGCAAGTGCTTCCGCGCAATTTCATTTCGTTAAAATGGTAAGGGGAGTCGTCTCCCGCATGTAGATGGTATTCCAATAACAATGGCCACATCACAAGGCGCCAGCGTTGAGTTTGGTTTTGCTTTTTGAAAGCATTTCCCTTTTGCGATTTACTTTTTGTCTTGCTCAAGAGATGCTTGGATATTTGTCTAGCGGCCTATGTAATTGCCATAATAATATGGATTCCAATCAAAGAAAGGCCCAGCATTGATTTCGAGTGGGACCAAGGGACTAGGTCCTCATACCGGATGTTTGCTTTAGGTGAAATAATTTAAAAAAAAAAGATTATGAATAAAAGTCGCCAGAAAATCTATTGTCTAAATTTGGGACAAGTCCATTTCAACTTTCATCAGTTAATTGGCACACCAGCTAAAACATCAAAGGCTTCTTCCTTCTACAAAATCGTAATTAAACTTTTACCCACCCCATATTCTCACTACGACACAGCAGATTCTGGAGATTGCTTTCAATGTTAATCTTTACGTTAAATAAACCAAAAATGAAACACGCAAGATTTTTGTAAGCAGCTTAACAGCTCGAATGCTCGTATCAGGGGAAGCCCTCTTTTGGTCGCGGTAAGTCAATAGCAACGAGTTTTTCTCTCTATGGTTTCTGTTATTTTTATGGCAATTGTTTTCAGGAAACTGTTAAAAAAAAAAAGCAAAACCAAAATGAAAATGCATTCACTACTTCACTTCAGTGCAATTTGCGCTGAGGCGCAAGAAATTTTAATTAATTTTCGCAGACGCAATTCGATGCTCGATGCCTTCTTTGGTTGTGCAACGTCATTGGGCGATTAAGGCCTGCGTGACAGTTTCAGGCTGGAGGCTCTAGCGGATTACAGCAAAAAAATAAACAACAACAACAAGCAGAATTATGCTGTGTCCAGACGCATGTCGTTTGAGTTTGGGATTTAGATGGTTAGTACAAGATTCCAGGCAAAACTCGTTTTATGTGTATTGTCATCAATCATTAGGCACAGTTTCATGTTCATGTGTTAACCAAAGGCGGAAGTGGTAAATGCTAAATTTCATATTTGTAATATAGATTGATTGAGCCCATATACAACTCCCACGGTGATTAGGTTGAGGCGGCTTTCAAGGGCAGAAATTTGAGTATGCTTATCAGAGGAATATGCCATCTTTAATGGAGCTAAAATATTCTTATCAAGTTTCTGTAAAAAGTTGGAGCCAAGAATCTAAAGCTTTCGTTCTCATAGTGCACTTTCCCTTTCCTTCAAAGCATATATATTATCTGACACATAACACGAGTGATTTGGACATCATAGGTGCATTTCATCGCTCATCATAGATGGCGTGTGACTTAATATCGGATTAAGGTCCACACTTGTTTTTCATTTAGTTATCTTTTATAACTAACTTTATCTAATAATAATATTACGTGCCAAATACAAAGAATTGAATTCGATCGAAGCGACGACGGCGGAAAACGCGGGCAGACTCTCAGGTCAGCGTTGGCACACGCCTCATCGATAGCTTCCATAAATATCGCTAGGTGGCTGCAGCTATCGCATGAGAGAATTCATCGGGGATGGCACAGCTACTCCCTCACTAGTGTCCAGGTCGGGAGCGAATCTTCTTTTGCGATGGCGAGTTTTTCAACAGAAAGTAGTCTGGGGCGATCAGCTACTGTTGACGTTATTGTTGGTGGTGACGACGGTAGCGGTGAAAATTCTATGAGGGTCGGGGTCAGGGTTGCTCCAACGGTTTCTCGACAGGAGCTGCAATTTGTAGCAGAACATCTGTGGCTTGCTGTGATGAGCCGTTGGAGTTGTAGCTATGTCGATAGTAACCTCGACAAGCAAGTTCGCCTGAAAAGGTTGAGGTTGCCCGTCGTCAAGCCGGTAGTTTTTCCTCTTGATGAGGTCGGTGCTTTAAGTGGGGGTCGATAAGCAATTTCATTCGAGCTGGGTTGATGTTGCCTCGCGATGAGGACTTTGTGTTGCCTCGCGTTGAGGGCTTCGTTGTGCCTCGCGTTGAGGGCTTCGTTTTGCCTCGCGTTGAGGACTTTGTGTTGCCTCGCATTGAGGACTTCGTGTTGCCTCGCGTTGAGGGCTTCGTTGTGCCTCGCGTTGAGGACTTTGTGTTGCCTCGCGTTGAGGACTTCGTGTTGCCTCGCGTTGAGGGCTTTGTGTTGCCTCGCGTTGAGGGCTTCGTTTTGCCTCGCGTTGAGGGCTTCGTGTTGCCTCGCGTTGAGGACTTCGTGTTGCCTCGCGTTGAGGGCTTTGTGTTGCCTCGCGTTGAGGACTTTGTGTTGCCTCGCATTGAGGGCTTCGTTGTGCCTCGCGTTGAGGACTTTGTGTTGCCTCGCGTTGAGGGCTTCGTGTTGCCTCGCGTTGAGGACTTTGTGTTGCCTCGCATTGAGGGCTTCGTTTGCCTCGCGTTGAGGGCTTCGTGTTGCCTCGCGTTGAGGACTTCGTGTTGCCTCGCGTTGAGGGCTTTGTGTTGCCTCGCGTTGAGGACTTCGTGTTGCCTCGCTTGTTGAGGGCTTCGTGTTGCCTCGCGTTGAGGACTTTGTGTTGCCTCGCGTTGAGGGCTTCGTGTTGCCTCGCGTTGAGGACTTTGTGTTGCCTCGCGTTGAGGACTTCGTGTTGCCTCGCGTTGAGGACTTTGTGTTGCCTCGCATTGAGGGCTTCGTTTTGCCTCGAGGACTTTGTGTTGCCTCGCGTTGAGGGCTTTGTGTTGCCTCGCATTGAGGGCTTCGTTGTGCCTCGCGTTGAGGGCTTTGTGTTGCCTCGCGTTGAGGACTTCGTGTTGCCTCGCGTTGAGGACTTCGTGTTGCCTCGCGTTGAGGACTTTGTGTTGCCTCGCGTTGAGGGCTTTGTGTTGCCTCGCGTTGAGGACTTCGTGTTGCCTCGCGTTGAGGGCTTTGTGTTGCCTCGCGTTGAGGTCGCTTTTTGTGTTGCCTCGCGTTGAGTGCTTCGTTCTTGTCTCGCGTTGACGACTTCATGTTGCCTCGCCTTGATTGCTTCGTGTTGCCTCGCGTTAAGTCTGTAATAATGAGTCTGGCTAAGTCTGTTGTACTGGGTATTGTACCCCGAGGAGAGACTCGCGTTGTTTGGTCGAAACGGTTTTTGTTGTTGAGGTCGATGAAAAGCGTGCCTCGTCTAGGCCAGGCATTGGACGCCCGACGATGAACCCCGTCGAATTGTTGCTGTTGCTGATCCCTCACTCGAATGCGATGACGAGCTGATCGTGTTGGTAGCATAGGTGGTTATGCTGAAGGAGCCGCTGTCATGGGTGCCGTGGTCGAGATCCGTATGTTGGCGTCTGTTTATCGTGCCTGTACGTTTTCATCGAAATTTCATAATTTTTTGAAGAAATTTCATTAGAAAACCACAGGAATGCAGGATGCGAATGCGAAAGTCTTAGTTGGAGCGTAGCTTCTACGGCGAGCGCAAGTTGTGTGTGCAGACACCGTAAGCATGTTTTTGTGATAAATAATCTTGATTACTAAGGCTGCCTTCACACTGTTCGACACATGAGACATGATATTCTAATAGTCCTGCTTTTTATTCTGTTTTAAATTTGAATAGCTTGTCTAATTCATAGAATTTCGTGGGGAAATGTAAGCCTACTAGATGTCATGGGTCATGTGTCGAACAGTGTGAAGGCAGCCTTAGTATCAATAGAAGCTACAAACTATTTAGCTACAAAACTGAGGGAGATATTACGTTTTTTCCAAATTGCGGGGGTGGAAGGGGACGTGGCAAAAATAAAAATAAACTTAATCTGCCTGCAAGTATAAGAAGTTTATGTTCCATTATTGTCAAACCTCTATCTCTACCGTATTTGATTCAACAAAGAGAGAGAGAGAGAAACTTAAAGATGAGCGCGAAGCAGCGCTGCATTCAGCTCCTACTCCAGGTACAGGGTCTGTTATAGTCGGGCTTGACCGACTTTCCCACTTGTTTTCATTTTGAGATTGGCAAAACCTCACACTGTGCAAGGCAGCCGCCTGGCCTGGCCGGTCCTAATGGGAAAGAAGAATATACTACGACCATCTTGATCTATTGCGACCCCATGCTGAGGTGAAAACTCTACTCCCAACCCTTTTTTCTGTACAAATGTGAGGATTGGGGTGTTTTATGTATTCCAAATTTGTATTAAATGCTTTTAGTACTCCTTCTTCTCTTTAAAGTATGTGCTTAGTTGGGCATTTGATATTCTCTTCTTATACAAGTAACCCCACAGTCTGCAGTGGCCCGTATATGGCCCTGTCAGCATCCGCAGGAAATACTTTCCCAGTTGGAACCACTCTTGGAATAGGAAGATAACAATAGGTTCACAGTTTTGATTGATCCCATTGATCTTTTTGCAGTGTACTACGGCTACAAACGTGTTATGATGTGCTTGTCTTGATGCGCTAAATGCATTACTGGTATTAGGGTAATCTGATTTAGAGGAACGTGTTTTAAAACTGAATCTCAATTTTCAAAATTTAGACTATCTGGGCCTTCAGCTAGGCTGACTCTCGGTACGGTGCGAATGACACCTTAGTCCGGCCCTGGGTAAGATGTGAGGGTTGGGAAAGGGGATGGTATTGTGTAGGAATTGTGTGTAGCAGTCAGCAACACTAGCGCCTCGTCGGTGCACTGCAGCGTGACACCCGCTGGCTGTCCGGGACTGCTTATTTGTGGGGTAAACCCACTTATTCACAGCTAACCTCTATAGGAAAGACGTTCGCTATACGCCATCTGCGACCCATTCGATGGCCCCACAGCTAAAAACCATCTCACAAGTTCTTCGGGATTCGGATATGAGAAACTTACTCAACCAAAATTTAAGGAGGAGACTTTAGTTTAGCAAATCCAAAAAAAAATCTGTGAACTTTTCCAAATAAGATTTCGCATTTTTAATCATTTTTAATCCAAATATTATAAAAGTAAAGTTCGATTCAAGTTTTTATTTGCAACTTTCACCCTTAAGGTGTTAAATCTGCTTTTCTCCTCCATAAATCTCCGTGGTTCATTGTTACTTTGGGGAAAAACTGCACAAAACCGAAACCACATCACGTTTTCCTGCGGCTACGCATATTCCATACTTTCGCAGTCTGTGTTATTTCTCAGCTGAAATCTCGCACAGCTCGTTGAAGTTTAGTTGGGCTAATTTGACAGCATTTGACGTAGCTTTAGTCAAGTTCTTGTTAGCAGGGAAGTGAAACCAGATTCTACGGATTATTTAAAGCCAATTAACTAATGAGAATTGAGCTTCAATATGTTTGAAGTTCGACATTGTCCGAGTGTCTACCTTTTGTTAACCATTTCCCTAACGCTATTCCCACTCAAAAGGTAAGGGGAGATGGCACACAATAGGCCAGCCATCAATCAAGGGGTAGCTGGAGAGGTAGAGAATGATTTACATGCCAGCGCGTGTCTTTTGTTTAATTGTTGCCTGCCCACACAACGTATTCAAAATCCATATATCGCTTCTATTGGTTTTACTTTCCACAGATAATTGATTAATGTCTGTGGTTGTAAACGATTTTTGGTTTTAATTATGCCCCGGCCCAAGCATCAACGAACCAATAAATCATAATCCATCAAAGATTTCGGTCGGATTATGTGCCGATGTTTAATTGAAGTTACGTGGCCCCGGCAACTTGAACTTCGTCGAGTTTCGCTAAGAAGCGGAAGTAAATACTTTGCCAAAAATACTTAATGTCAAGAAGAGAGAACAATATGAAAGGAGGTTTTGCGTAGCAGGCGGACGATGGCAAGAAGTCGCAAGAATCTACCCCACTGACACAATAAAAAATCCAACCGAAATGCACACGCAACAATTCTATGCCGGAAAAGGGCTGATAAGGAGGCGTGGCTGGCTTACCGCCCGCTGTTCTATCCCTCAATTGTTCTGTACTGTTGATTACAATCACTTGAAACTTGTGAGGCAGTTTGTTTGTGCAATTGCAACAGCATTAACCCAGCGATGGTGCAGGCGGTTTTTTTTTCGTTACGTTTCTAAAATCGATCAGATTATGGGGATCGATGAAAAAGGTTAATGTATACTAAGGTTATAGAAAACAAACAACCGATACACAGAAAGCAAAAATACAAAAACTAGGCAGTATACTGTCGGTTGTGGATTCGACCCACAAAGCTAAAAATTGTTTTCCTAATTATCCGTTGAAGACAAGGAAATTAAGCTAAAAAGCGAGTTAAACTAAAGCAAAATACAAATTAACAAGGAAAGAAGTATTCCGTAAAGCAAAATATGATATGAGTAAAGTTTCGAGAAGCTAGTTACTTCACCGCTGGCCCCAATAGCTGGTGAAGGTGACCGGATGTGTCAAAACTATTTTCTAAAGAAAGAACAAACTTCGCCACACCCGGACACAAACGCTAAATAACGTTAGAAAATGATAAGAAATGATATACTCACACAAATCAATTTACAACTTTAAAGGAAGAAGATGAAGTCATTCTTAAAAGTTACGTTAATTCGGCATTGCTAGGGATCAGTTCGGTCGATAAATGGACTTCATTTTAGAGGTTCGATAGAAATTTTAGGAAATCGATAGAAATTCCCAAATATTAAACTACAATTGTCTTTAAGTCTAAAAACTGTTCAGTGAGCTGAACCGAACCGAACCGTTTTGCTTAGTGGTTTACAGTTTGGTTCAGCATTTGCGGTCCAGTTTATTCGATGAATTCGATGTTCAGCTCAGAACCGGCTTGCATTCCTGATTTTAAGGATATTATGTACTTGAATTAGAACTTGCGAGCTCAAAAACTTAATTTGTGAACTTAAAAAGTTTTTCCAAGCTTTTTTATTCCAACTTGAATAATTTTAGGCAACTATTTTGCAGCTTGTCAAGCCCAGAAAAAAAATTCCTTATGAAACACATAAATAGATCTAGACCAGGGGTGCCCAGACTGAGCTTACGCCCGCGTGAAGTAAAATACTAAAGCACGGTACGAAGTACGTCAAACTGTTCGGTCCATGGAGCAATTAGAATTAGAGAGAACGTTTGCGCTGCCTCTCAATTTTGCTGGTGCTAAACGATAGTGCTCAAAAAGATACTTCAAAGTGCCAGTAGGAAATCACTGTGGTTAGAGGGAGCCGACCATAACCCAAATGTATCCAAAGAGAGCGAACAGCTGACCAATTTAAGCGGTGTCGACTGAGCAACCTTTCTCTCTAATATTCTTTGCTTTGTTGAGAAGAGAGAGCGAGTGAGCCTACCTTGTTTAATATACCTTGGCCAGGGGCACCTCTCCCGCACAACTGGAAGAAAGAACATTCACATTGAATGTCATGTTTAATAGATACGTTAAATTCACGGTACCCTGTACGCACTAAATATGGCTTACGATACAATGAGCCTGGCTGGTGACTCCCGACTAGGGCCCCCAGGAGACGGCAGTCACCCAGATACCCAATTGAAAAGCAAACTATCGGACGTGACCATTCTTTACGGCGAAAGGCAACGTCCAACTAAAACCTCTGCTGATCTCACCCGGTTCATACAGAACTCAACGTCGAGACTCAACATAGTTGTCAGGCCCGTTAGGATGTCCCTCGTCATCATGCCACTTTCGGGACGTAGTTTTCCACAATAATTCGCACTTGGCGCCAAAACGAATCACCCTCTGCATACGCTATACAAATCTGGTGGCGTGTAAGATCAATGAAAAATGCAATAAGTTTTCTTATAAAAATAATATTATTAATTGTTTTTTATTAAAAAAAAAAAAAAAGAAGGAAAGCTTCCTTCGGCTCGACCGAAGTTTAGATACCCTTGGAGCATGATATATTTCTGCCAGATTTTTATATGGCAGCTGTACGATATATTCATCCGATTTTGATCAAACTCGCTAAAATTGTGTTGAGACAGATAATATTTATAACTGAAACGTACAAACACGCTACCATTGAAAACAAAATTTTCTCAAAAAAATTTTTTCGACCGATCATTCCCTATGGCAGCTATATGCTATTGTCATCCGATTTGGATCACACTAAGCAGAACTGTGTGGTAGAATATAATATTGATCAGTAACAAGGTTCGGAGCGATAGCACTGAAAACAAAAAAAGTTTTTCTTACTAACACTTTTTATACCCTTGGAGAGGGTATATTAAAATTGTCCGGATGTTTGTAACGCACAGAAGGAAACATCTCCGACCACATAAAGTATATATATTCTTGATCAGCATGACGAGCTGAGTTGATATAGCCATGTCCGTCTGTCCGTCCGTCCGTCCGTCTGTCCGTCTGTCCGTCTGTTTCTATGCTATCTCCTCCGTCAGTTTTCAAGCTATCTCAACCAAACTTTGCACGAAGTCTTTTGGTATAAATACGCTGCACATTTGTCGGAACCGGCCGGATCGGATAACTATAGCATAACGATAGCATTGAAAACAAAAAAGTTTTTCTCACTAAAACTACTTTTTCAACCGATCGTTCCTATGGCAGCTATATGCTATAGTCATCCGATCAGGCCAGTTCCGACAAATGTGCAGCGTTTGGTTACGATAGCTTTCAAACTGTCGGAGGAGATAGCATAGAAACAGACGGACGGATGGACGGACGGACGGCTCATACCATTCACAAATTCAGAGTTCGACGTTTGAGTTCGACTATTCGTTTCTCTGCGTACACACCGTAAAACGTTTGACGTCAAACCTTTTGCGTGTGGTTTTACGTTTTTTTCCTATGAAGTTTTTTCGTTTGCGAGCGCTTTTTTGAGTTCTCCGTACCGTGCTTAAACAAGAAGAACTACTATAAATTTATGTGTGCTGCACTCAGATAATTATTTTTTCTATATTTAAGAAAATCGCCCTTAAATCGAAATCGCCCTTAAATTTAGAAAAAATTTCTATATTTAAGAAAAAATTTCTGAATTTTGGAAAGTGGCCCTAAAAATGAATTGTTCAGAAAAAACTTTCTAAAAATAAGAAAAACGAGAAGGCCAAGCCAACTTCGTCTGTGCCGAAGTTGTAGTATAGAATTAATAATTGCTGAAGTGGGAGCCGTTAACATTAAAAACAAAAAAGTTTTTCTCACAAAGACCCACTTTTCAACCGATAGTTCCTATGGCAGCTATAAGATATAGTCATCCGATCCGGTCGGTTCCGACATATTAGCAGTATGCAGTAAAAAGAAGACTCTGTGCAAAGTTTCAGCTCGATAGCTTTAAAACTGAGAGACTAGTTCGCGTAGAAACAGACAGACGGACAGACGGACAGACAGACGGACGGACAAAGCTCAATCGACTCAGCTCGTCGTCCTGATCAAGAATATATATAGTTTATAGGGTCGGAAATGAATATTTCTATGCGTTGCAAACTTCTGGGCAAAATTATAATACCCTTTGCAAGGGTATAATAAAATATTTTTCTAAATTTTAGGGCGAATTTGCTTTATTGCCTTTTCTAATTTTTAGGGTTATTTCGCCCTAAAATTAAGAAAATAAACCAACATTTTTAGAAAGTTTTTCTAAATCCACCACCTTTCTTATGTTTGAAAAAAATGACGAAGCCTTCCATGTGATGGCATTCGTTTACACACACTAATGTCCATTCGCAATGCCTGAAGAACGTAGATGTATTAAGCAAGTTTTTGTTTTGTCTTGACATACGTTACACCATGTAATCGATTAAAGGATTGTATAAAATATAGTCAATCTTAAAAACACCTCAAACATAAATAAAAACATAAAAATAGAACCATTAAATAAGAAAAAAAGTATGTACCTACGGGGACTTGCTTCTTATTGAGTGGCAAAAGTGAACTGTTTGCTAATTTTCCCGGCTTTTATACAGCACCGTTATTTTGTGGTACTAACCGATTTTCTGATTGTTTGGAACATTTTCATATTTTACTATGTTCTCCAATTTTGGATTGTTCTTTTCTAACCTTTGGGTTTTAAAATTTTTTAAAAGAAAAGTAACATTAACATTTAGAAAGATAATTCCAGAAATCGATTATTCTGATTGCAAAGTAGGTGATTTGGTCAGGACCCTTACAATACAAGTAGTCTCGAAAGTCGGTTGTATAAAAATAAAAGAAAAAATAAATATAGTTTTAAGTTCAGCTGTTGCTTCGAAAGGAACGCACACGTAGACCGCATTTTGAATTTATTGACAAAAAATTTACTTGCTGTTAAAATCGTTCATTCATTTATTCATCCATGGTTGACAAATTTAATTTGTGTATTGTGTATCGGCGGTAAACACGTCCTCTAGTTGCCTTATACGCTAATTCAGCATCGGTTATGTTAAAAATAAAGAAAAAAATTTAATTAAATAAAAAGAAAAATAAACCTCTGCCCTCGACAACGTTTGAGTCGAAACTAAAACAATTTTTAGATTCATTCCCTACAATCTGTTGACAACGAACTGAATTTTTACTGCCGCCTACTGAGACCACATCTATTCCTTATTACTTGACAGCAAAATTTGATCACAGTAGGCTAGAGTGTGCTGCCTCTTGACCGCAGCATAGCCGGCAATTTATTTAAAAAGTGTTAAGAGTTATATTAAAGTGAAGTCAGGTAAGTGAAATGTGCTTGCATTCAAATTGTACTAGCTGAACTCGCCGCGACTTCGTCCACATTTAAGTTTGAAAAAACCGTAGTAAGTAGAAACGAGAGCGTAAGTTAAAGTCGGCTCTAACCGACTTCGTTATACCCCTTACTCTTGAAAAAACATGTTTAACAGTGTTCCTGCGTTCCTTAGTGTGACCATCCGAAAATTATGCAACATTTCTTTAGCGTGGGAGGGGCTTTTTTGCTTTTGAAAAAGCAAAGTAGTAAAACGTTGATTTCAAGCCTATGTATGTAAGATTTAATGTCTGGGCTCTGCAGAGGAAACAAAATTATTGAATATTTTCAAATTCGGTAAATATTTGACTCTCACAATTGACTTACAAACTATTCTGATATTGGTTCTATACTGTTCAAGGCGCAGCGAAGCGCGACGGGCCTTATGCTAGTGTTTGTATATAATCTATTTGTTAATAAGCAAATTCTTTTTCTAAATCATTGGCTTCATCAGCTTAATTTTTAGACAATTTCGAGTTTACGGTTAATTAAAATAAATCAATCTGGAAAAGAGGATTAAGTAAGGCATGGAAAATGCAGTGGCCTGTACACATATTAAATTCTATCCCATCCCGTCGTAAGAGACACAACCAAATTTTAAGGACTATGCAAGGAATTTAGGGTCAAGGGACATTTTATAAAGGTGCGCATTTGTTAATTTTAGATCTCAGGATATTCTTCTTTGATCAATTTATGTAAATCAACGCAGTATGATAGTGTACCTATGTGTCTTTATTATGCGTCAACAAAAACAGGAAACTACATTTCTTAAAAATAGAAATAAAAGCAAATTTAACTTCTCTTTAAATTTAAATGACATAAAGGTCACAATTTCCGCGCAAAAGCTAAATTGAAAAATAAGCTGTTTTGGCAACACTGTTTATTTCTCTCGTGTAAACACACTTTTCATTGAGAAATGTTGTTATGAATTTTTAGGCGCTTCAAATTATATCAACAAAGACTCGCAAATAAGATAAGGGAGACAACTATTTTTGTAGACTGCTCACGTCATGTGTGCCATCACTTTCCGATAATATCGTTGAGATCACGTACCACCACCTTTAACAAAAGACGGATCAATAATATGTCAGATTTATGCAGATTTGTATATATAAATAAATTGATACAAATTTTGTGCTGTCTTTATTCGGAAATTATCTTTTTAACAGATCCATGGGATGTGTCATTAAGATCAAAGGATATTAAGAGGATATTAAAAAGGTTGAAAAGGAGTATTTCAAAAAGATCCAATGATAAGAAAATAGGATAATTTACAACAGTTCAAATGGATGGTTGTTAAACATCTATAGATATTTATTTAATATCCTTTTTTCAAAAATAAATCGCTTTCGAGAAAGATCAATGGATCTCAAAGAGTATAGTTAACTATCCAATCCAAATGGATAGTTAACGAGAGCGTAAGTTAAAGTCGGCTCTAACCGACTTTGATATACCCGTTACTCATGAAAAAACTATGTTTAACAGCGTTCCTGCATTCCTTAAATTGAACATCCGTAAAATATGCAACATTTTTTTAACTCGGCTGTTTTATCACTTTTTTTTTGCTCATAACGAGAACTGCTCATCCGATTTTTATCATTTCGTTGACAAATCAATACATATTACAAATGACTAACTATCTCTTAAAGGAACAAATCATCCTTTTTCAAAACTACGGGAGATATAACGTTTTCCGAATTGCTGCAGGGGGCGTGAGGGGGGCGTGGCCAAAATTTGAAACAAACTTGATCTGCGTGCAGATAAAAAAACATTTGTCCCATACATGTCAAACCTCTATCTCTTACCATCTCTGAGATCTAGGTGTTCATACAGACGTCTATATCGACTCGGCTGTTGATGCTGATCAAGAATATATATACTATACGACTTTAGTATACCCTTCTTACTCTACAAAGAAACGGGTATAAAAATCATCCAACGGATCATCAAAAACTATGCTTTTTTCTCAGTGTACGAGTCTTAGATACCCAGGTTTTAATTCCCAGACAGGGTGGAATTTTTTTTTTATACGTATTAATTTTTAAGTAAACAAAACAAAATTTGATAGTTAAAAATGGTACGAAAACACTTTTGATTGCTATTTAAAATTGGAAACTCAAATGCAAAATCAACTATAAATAATAAATATCATATCTACATACTATTTTGATGCTTATACGAATAATTTATCGGATAGAATAACCAGAGCGGGCAAACCAACGAAACGAAATGTTTCTGATTCGTTTCGTTTCTTTCTTAGCATAGAGCAAAACACTAACAAAACCCGAGAAAATGTAACTGTAAAAAAATTAGTTCTGTTCAGTTTGCGTTCGTGAGAGCAAACTAAAAAATAATTCAAAACAACAATTATTTCGCTATTGTTTTTCTGACATGTTTTTATATCCTTGGAGAGGGTATATTAAAATTGTCCGGATGTTTGTAACGCACAGAAGGAAGCATCTCCGACCACATAAAGTATATATATTCTTGATCAGCATGACGAGCTGAGTTGATGATAGCCATGTCCGTCTGTCCGTCCGTCCCGTCTGTCCGTCTGTTTCTATGCTATCTCCTCCGTCAGTTTTAAAGCTATCTTAACCAAACTTTGTTCGAAGTTTTTTGGTATAAATACGCTGCACATTTGTCGGAACCGGCCGGATCGGATGACTATAGCATATAGCTGTCATAGGAACTATCGGTCGAAAAAGTGGTTTTACTTAAAAAAATAGAGGAAAGCTAACTTCGGCTCGACCGAAGTTTATATACCCTGGAGCATGATATATTTCTGCCAGTTTTTTATATGGCAGCTATACGATATATTCATCCGCTTTTGATCAAACTCTCTAAAATAGTGTGAGACAGATAATATTTATAACTGAAACGTACAAACACGCTACCATTGAAAACAAAAAAGTTTTTCTCACTAAAACTATTTGTTCGACCGATCATTCCTATGGCAGCTATATGCTATAGTCATCCGATTTGAATCAGACTTGACAGAATTGTGTGTTAGCATATCATATTGATCAGTAACGAGGTATTGGAAACAAAAAGTTTCATACTAAAACTTTTTTTCAGATATTTTGTATGGCAGCTATACTATATGTTGCCCGATTTGCATAAAACTTGCTGAAATTGTGTGAAAGCATAAAGAACTCATAAATACGAGGGTGGGAGCGATAGCATTGAAAACAAAAAAGTTTTTCTCACTAAGATTTTTTTTTAGACCTATCTTTTGTATGGCAGCTATACTATATAGTCGTCCGATTTTGATAAATTTCGGTGAAGTTATGTGAAATCATAGAAAACTTATAAATACGACGGTTGGGAGCGATAGCATCGAAAACAAAAAAGTTTTTCTCACTAGAACTACTTTTTCAACCGATCGTTCCTATGGCAGCTATATGCTATAGTCATCCGATCCGGCCGGTTCCGACAAATGTGCAGCGTATTTGTACCAAAAGACTTCGTGCAAAGTTTGGTTAAGATAGCTTTAAAACTGACGGAGGAGATAGCATAGAAACAGACGGACAGACGGACGGACGGACGGACAGACGGACATGGCTATTTCAACTCAGCTCGTCATGCTGATCAAGAATATATATACTTTATGTGGTCGGAGATGCTTCCTTCTGTGCGTTACAAACATCTGGACAATTTTAATATACCCTCCAAGGGTATAAAATTTTTGTTTTAATGCTAT
>JAEIFU010004423.1:0-15101 GCA_018904235.1 Lordiphosa stackelbergi | reverse complement strand
GCGCAAAAGAAGTCACCCTATTGGAAGATGCTCTCATTTTTGCAAATGGCCGCCAATGTCAAATCTGTTTTGACATTTGTGGACTAGACAGATACAGAATACAAGTGAATAAGCCATGGAGCGATACACTCCCCAAGAACGCGGAATAATTCTGAAGGACGCGTTTCCGGGTCGCTTAATTTCGCGTTTTGGCGATTTGCACTGGCCCGCCAGATCGCCCGATTTAACGG
This sequence comes from Lordiphosa stackelbergi, assembly GCA_018904235.1. Lineage (NCBI taxonomy): Eukaryota > Metazoa > Arthropoda > Insecta > Diptera > Drosophilidae > Lordiphosa > Lordiphosa stackelbergi. The sequence continues at coordinate 14,871 of JAEIFU010004423.1, read as the reverse complement.
TCCCGGACTTCTTTTTATGGGGTTTTTTGAAGTCCCGTGTTTACATCAACAAGCCTGAGACCTTGGAAGCCCTCAAGGAAAATATCCGACACGAATGCGAGAATTTATCGCCCGAAACGCTCGCCGAAGTGATGGAAAATGCCATAAAACAATCAATTGTGACGGCGCCCATTTGTCCGATATCATCTTCTCGACTTAACACAATTAATTCTAAAGGTCTAAATAAACATAATCAAAAAACAGAATCGAAGTTTTTCATTTAGAAAAAAAATAAGAGCCAAACAACATCGGATGACTTCTTTTGCGCCACCTTGTATAAAGTTGTCCGCTAAATTTCAATGAAATTATGTGAAATCATAGAAAACTTATAAATACGACGGTTGGGGAGCGATAGCATCGAAAACAAAAAGTTTTTCTCACTAAGATTTTTTTAGACCTATCTTTGTATGGTAGCTGTACTATAGGTAGTTGTCCGATTTTGATAAATTAGTGAAATTATGTGAAATCATAGAAAACTAATCATCTGCAAATTTAGCAGGCTAGAAGCGGGGACGGAGCAATGTCTAATACTTTTTGGCATCATTAAAAATGATAACGGGAGGAAATTAAGAATCTCGTCGCATGTAGGTAGCGCACAGTGTTTTCAAATTCAATGGTAACACTACTTTGAATTTGAGCAGGCACATATGTTTTAAAGATATCATGCTAAAAGCCACGAAGTGTGAGACGGCAATGTTAAAATCGGGGCAGATGATAAAAACAGAAGTTTGCAAGCTTGGCAACTGAATGGGAGAGTTGTTGAAAACTGCCGCCATTTCCCCGCTTATCACCGACACAGGACTTGAAAAATTTGCAGATGATCCAACTCTGGAGCAAACCTCGACCAAACTTAAAGGCGAACTCACTTAACCGCATCCAACAAATTAATCTTTAACACAATTTTTTTAACACACTAAAAAATTGTAATAAAATTTTATAAAATCATAGCTTGTAGTTATGTGTGGTCATTTATGGTAATGAAAGCAGTTTCAAGTATTTAGCGGTCTTATTACCATGGAGATCCTCATTAACGAATTGCGCTTATAAAATTGTTGGTTCACCACTTGACTGGGAGAAAAGTCGTTTATACATTAATATTTTGATCCGCACGGTATTTTTCTGCGATTTGATGATTTGTCAATCGCGGAAAGTGGTTTAAAACATTCTTTATGATCTTGATTATACCCTGCAAAGGGTATTATAATTTTGCCCAGAAGTTTGCAACGCATAGAAATATTCATTTCCGACCCTATAAACTATATATATTCTGATCAGGGTGACGAGCTGAGTCGATTGAGCTTTGTCCGTCCGTCTGTCTGTCCGTCTGTCCGTCTGTCTGTCTGTTCTACGCAAACTAGTCTCTCAGTTTTAAAGCTATCGAGCTGAAACTTTGCACAGAGTCTTCTTTTTTACTGCACACTGCTAATATGTCGGAACCGACCGGATCGATGACTATATCTTATAGCTGCCATAGCTGGGGTCTTTGTGAGAAAAATTTTTTTGTTTTTAATGTTAACGTGTCCCACTTCAGCGATTATTAATATTATACGCTTTTACACAAGATTTGGAAAGTTTTGGTCAAAATCGGATGACTATATCTTATAGCTGCCATAGGAACTATCGGTCGAAAAGTGGGTTTTAGTGAGAAAAATTTTTTTGTTTTTAATGTTAACGTGTCTCACTCAGCGATTATTAATATTATACGCTTTTATACAGATTTGAAAGTTTTGGTCAAAATCGGATGACTATATCTTATAGCTGCCATAGGAACTATCGGTCGAAAAGTGGGTTTTAGTGAGAAAAACTTTTTTGTTTTTAATGTTAACGTGTCTCACTTCAGCGATTATTAATATTATGCGCTTTTACACAGATTTGGAAGTTTTGGTCAAAATCGATGACTATATCTTATAGCTGTCATAGGAACTATCGGTCGAAAAGGGTTTTAATGAGAAAAATTTTTTTTTTTAATGTTAACGTGTCTCACTTCAGCGATTATTAATATTATACGCTTTTACAGATTTGGAGTTTTTGTCAAAATCGGATGACTATATCTTATAGCTGTCATGTCGAAAAGTGGTCTCTGTGAGAAAAACCTTTTTGTTTTTAATGAAAAAACGTGTCTCATTATTAATATTATACGCTTTCACTATAGATTTGTAAGTTGGTCGAAATCAGATCATTCTCGGCTGCCATTGAACCATCGGTCGAAAAGCGCGTTTTATCAGAAAAATTGCTTGCTCAAACGCCATGTCTTTAAACTCTTGATATATTAACAGACGGCAGTAGGCGTACCCTCGGCAAAGACGAAGAAGCTTGGTCGTTTTAAATCTTGGTCATCCATGGGTGCATTTCGCTGTTCACATAATCATGGTTATGAAATTATGTTTGTCATTTGTGGCCTTAAAAACCTGTTTTTAAGCTTCTTTAGTGGTTTTATTAGCATGGAGACCCCTTAGATGCAAATTGCATATATGCATTAATCCCGTCATGATTTTCCAATTTGATTGGCATTAACGCTTTTATGATACCCTTTTGAGGGTATATTAAATTGTCCGATGTTTGTAACGCACAGAAGGAAGCATCTCCGACCACATAAAGTATATATTATTGGACCAGCGTGAGCTGAGTTGATACATAGCCATAAACTGTCTGTCCGTCCGTCCGTCCGTCTGTCCGTCCGTCCAGTTGTCCGTCTGTTTCTGCGTTATCTCCTCCGGATAGTTTAAAGTTATCTCAACCAAACTCTTGGCACGAAAGTCTTTTGGTATAAATACGCTGCACATTTGTCGGAACCGCCGGATCGATGAATTATACACATACGCCATAGAACGACTCGGGCCGAAAAAGCAGTTCTGAGCGAGAAAACTCTTTTGTTTTCAATGCCATCGCTCCCAACCTCGTATTTATGAGTTCTTAAAGCCACATAATTTCAGCAAGTTTTATGCAAGTCGGGCAACTATATAATATTTTTTTTTGGGAAGATAGGTCTGAAAAAGTCTCATGAGAGTTCTTTTGTTTTCACGCTATCGCTCCCACGTTGTACAGATCTATATTATATACTACCACACAATTTTGTCAAGTTTGATTTGAATCATGACTATAGATATAGCCGCCATAGGAACGATCGAACTAATATGTAGTTCTTAGTGAGAAAACTTCTTTTGATGAATATATCGTATTGCCATATAAAAACTGGCAGCATATATCATGCTCCAAGCAGAGTATAAGCCTTCGTACAATGGCTAGCTTCCCCTCTATTTTTATTCGGCTTAATATTTTGTTCTTCTCTGGTTTTTTCAGAACTAATAAGTCGTCAGCGAGAACTGTGGCTCCGCTCGTACGAACAAGGCGAAAGATCGAGTCCCTGGCTCGTTGGTGAGCTATCTCGACCCGTGCGTAGGTTCTAAGTCATAGGCTTGAGGAAACATTTCGTAGATTGAATCGTTTGGGCGCTCGAACCGTTGAGCTGTTTTAATTTTGAACGAGTCAAATAGATCATTATGGAAAGGCAGGTACTGAGCTTTTCGATTCGGAAACATTTCCTGAGCTGATGTATTCGAACTGTTTTTTTGGGAAATGGGATTCGAAGGGCACTGCGAGTAGACACCGTGCAGGCTCTACTTAATACTCGATACTCAGTACTCTCTACAGTACTATGAACTATATACTCAGTACTCGATACTCAGTGCTCGATACTCCATACTCAAATCATGATAATCAGTACTCTCTATACTTAGTACTCGAAACTCAGTACTCTACACTCAACACTCGATATTCAGAACTCTATACTCAGAACTCGATACTAAGTACTCGAAAATAAATACTCGATACTCAGTACTCTCTAATCAGTCCTCGATACTCAGTGCTCGATATTCAGTACTCGATACTCCATACTCAAATCTCGTTAATCAGTACTCTCGATACTTAGTACTCAATACTCAGTACACTACACTCAACACTCGATATTCGAGTGTATATTCTATACCGAGAACTCGATACTAAGTACTAAGTAAAATTAATACTCAATACTCAGTACTCTCATCTCAGGACTTAATATTCAGTGCTCACAACTAAGAACTATATACTCAGTACGCCATACTCAGTGCTCGATACTCGGAACTCCACATTTAAAACTCGATAATCAGTACTCTCTACTCAGGACTCGATACTCAGTGCTCGAAACTCAGTGCCCGATGCTCAGTTTTCTATATTCAACACTCGATACTCTGTGTACTCTAACTCGATACCAAGTACTCGACAATCAGTACTCGACACTCAGAACTCAATACTTAGTCCTCAATATTCAGTTATTTTTTTACTCAGTTTCAGAACGAGTTGAGCGAGTCTCTCTTCCTCAACATGGAGATCAAGACAACTGGAGACGTTGATGAGGCTATTGACCTGCTCATGAGCAAGATCAAGACTGCGGCAACGAGCGCTGCTCCACCTAACCCACTCCACACGTAGGGATATTGTATTGACGCCGGAAGCTGAGGGACTAATTGCGCTCAAGAAACGACTGAGAAGGGAATACATCAGAACGTATGACCCTACTATTGAAAGGATATACAGGAGAATAGCGAACCGCTTCAAGAAGGTCCTGTCCACAATCAAGAAGGCTGCCACCGATAAGTTACTTGAGGATGCTACGCCCAATGAGGACTCCAGATACGCTCTATGGCAGCTCACCAAGAGGTACAAAAGGCACACTCAGCCGAAATTTCCGGTCAGAAATCCTGATGGAACTTGGGCAAAACATCCTCAGGACCGAGCTGAAGCCTTTGCCTCCAACCTTGAGAAAAGATTTCAGCCCTTTAGCACTGCCTCTGCTAACAGACTGCAATTGGTTCTTCAAATGGCGCTGCCCTCCAGACCTATCTCGTTTAATGAGGTCAAAGGTGAAATAGCCTCACTTAAGAACAACAAAGCTCCTGGAGAAGACGAGATGGACAATAGGACAGTAAAGCTACTTCCTAGTAAAGCAATACTTTTCTTGTTGCTCATATACAATGCGGCTCTCAGACTTAGCTACTTTCCCTTGCTTGGAAAAGTGCTAACATCCTAATGTTACACAAACCCGGAAAACCTTCTCAAGAACTGGAATCCTACAGACCCATCAGTCTCCTCCCAGCCTTTGGCAAAATGCTGGAGAGATGCTTACTGCGTAGAATACTGAAAACGCCCGCAGTAAAACGCAAGATTCCTAAGTTCCAGTTTGGATTTCGGCTGAGACATGGCACGCCGGAGCAACTTTACAGAGTGGTCAACTTCGTCATGGAAGGATTCTACGCCAAGCTTACTTGGATATCCAACAGGCATTTGACCGCGTTTGGCATGATGGCCTACTGGCAAAAATAAAGGGAACGCTCAATCCTCAAATCTTTCTGATGGTCAGATCATTTTTATCCGACAGGACCTTCAGAGTGGTCCAAAGAAGAGGATTCGAGCAGGAGTACCTCAAGGTAGCGTCTTAGGCCCAACACTGTACAGCCTATTCACCTCAGACATGCCCACTGCACATGACATTCCCATCGAAGACCCGCAGATAAAAATTTTTTTTACTCAGAACTCATTATAGTATTCTATACTCAACACTCAATACTCAGAGCTCGTTACTCAGACGGGGTCTGCTTCTGGTTAGAAAGGAAATTCATTTAGAAGGTTTCATGGTTCTCTATTCTAGACCGATTTGTCTTCCTATTGATTTTCTATATCACTGTTCTGTGATCATCGTTCTTTTGGAAGCTTCAGGAATATTAAAACAGTTTGCCTTGAATACGAAATTTTCTTTTCGCAAAAACAACACAAACTAAATATCGATTCTAAACTGTATTTTCCCTAGTAAATTTTTGTCATCTGAGCTTAGAGCTTAGAGTTGATTTTATTTATTCATTTTCCATTACTGTCACAAAATTCTCCTCCCTTCATTGTTTTGCGAATATTTAAATTAAATTTCACCATTTAGTTGACCTTTTTTACGGATAGTGATTTGTGATTACATTACACTTTTGCGGTTTTGTGGGCCAGAAAGTGCAATTAAATATGAACAGAATGACAAGTGGATGGTAGAAATTATCGCATTTTGTGGACACAGTTTTGTTGAATTTGGAAAATAGTTACATGCTACGGCAACAGCAGAAGGTTAGTTGTCACAATAGCCCCCCCACAAAGGTGTGTCCATGAGTATGTTAATTTATTGTCGATTTAATTAATAAACAATTGAATTCATTAAATGGTTGATAGCTAATGAGATAACAAGTCCACATGAATTTGGGAGTTTAGCTAATCAACTGCGGGTAGCTCTTAATTCCCTCGCCAAGTAAAGGGTAAAGAAATGGTAAAGATATAAAAGAGTGTACTTTGGCAGATTAAGATGCAGATTGAAAATCCACTTTGTTTTTGGAAATTGTAAGTCGTACCAACAGCACCACTCGGCTTTTTGCATGCTGAGAGCTAAACAAATGACTGGGCTGTGATCCATGTTGACCAACATTAGCACATGTTGTCAGTGTTCCATTCCAGAGGTCCTGAGTTCGACTCTCAGCCGAGGTAAAGTAAAACATTAATTTTTTATATGTTTTAGGAAATTAAGAATTTAATGACAGAAACACTTATAATCTGTGTGGGTTTATTTGGAGGCCAAATAAAACTTGCTCAAAGATTTGAGAGTGAAGCAGGATGAAGTTCGAACTATTTTAAAATCTGTTAGACCATTTCGTAAGGTCGGAATTGAGAACTAAATTAGTCCCGACGAACTTTTGATACAAAAATTGCAATCTCAAAATATGTATACAACATTTTTCATCAAAGTTTTAAAGTCAACTCAACTATCTTGCTTCAAACTAGTCCAAATTATTCAATGATAAACTTGCGCATGTAGAAGTAATTCAATTATAAATGTAGGGCGGTTAGCAAAATTGTCGTCTGAAAGCTTTTGCGAATAGCTCGTTGATGTAGCTGGTTGGGCGCATACATCCATTGCCATTCATTGTCAGCTGCACTCCGTAGAAATTCCAGCTGAGAAGAAAGCGCTTTCATTTTATGAAAATGCTTTTAGTAAGCCAAAGCAAAAGCTTTGCGGAGACAAAGAAATGTTTCAGTTTTGGGTTTGGGTGAGTTCAGTTAGCCAAAGCAAAAGCTTAGGGAAGACTGAATAGCTTTCAGTGAGTCTTGTCTGATATCAGTAAGCGTAAGCAAAAGCCTTGACGTAAAAAGAAAAGCCTTTAGTGAATGTTGTCTGATATCAGTAAGCCAAAGCAAAAGCTTTGAGTAGACTGAAAAGCTTTCAGTGAATTTTGTCTGATATCAGTAAGCCTAAGCAAAAGCTTTGAGTAGGCTAAAAAGCTTTCAGTGAATCTTGTCTGATATCAGTAAGCCAAAGCAAAAGCTTTGAGTAGACCGAAAAGCTTTCAGTGAATTTTTTCTGATTGCAGTAATCCAGGGAAAAAGCTTAACGTAAACAGAAAAGCTTTCAGTGAATCTTGTCTGATATCAGTAAGCCAAAGCAAAAGCTTCGCGAAGACTGAAAAGCTTTTGTGGAGGTTGTCTGATTTCAGTAAGCTTTACGTAGACTGAAAAGTTTTCAGTAAAGAAGAGCAAACGCTTTGCGCAGACTTATTTTGAATTTGAATGGTAACATATTGGCCTCTTACATCGATATCGATAAGTAATCGATAATTATCTAAGGATACCCTACAAAGTACTCAGGCTGACGGGAGCCAAAAGTGAGCAAACGATATAAGAGGCCGGCACCAGCGCAAGTTAAGATGTCAATCTGGTTTTCTACTCTAAATCCTAGATCCAATATTTCAACGTATTGCCCATGACTGACGTGAGCCGAAAGTGAGCAAAAGATAGAAAAGACCGACAACAGTGCGAACCAAGGCACTTGATCACCAGACCTCGACGCACAAAAGTAAGCTAGCAGAAGGAGTTGTCATGGAGCACACGTGCTTGTTCTCGTCCACAGAGCTAAAATACTCTACGGAGCTGTCGTGCATCCACCTTGTCCTTGTGTATCTTGGAGGGGCAATACTTCCCAGAGCTGTAATACGCTAAAAAGCAGTTGTGCCTTCAGCTTGTAATTGTGTATTTTTGGATTGCCAATCCTCTATAGAGCTTTAAAGATCAGTTGTACATCCACATAGTTCTTGGGTATCATATCCTCCCCAGAGTTGGAATACAATACGATCCAGAGTGGGAATTCCCGGCAGGAGCTCGACATTTAACTTTCTTTTCTCCAGCGGGAACAAGGTGCCAAAGCTTATCTCATAGATCTTATTTTATTTATTTATCTCTTTGGCAAGAGAAATAAGAAACGCGCCGTGGAAAATGGGAACACAAGTAACAGCGCAGGACTTTCAAACATACTTTCACAGTCTACTCAACTTCTCACAAAATACCTCTTGGATCCAATACGCCCCTAATATGATAACGGATCAAGAACTAGATAGGCAGATTACTGAGGCAGAAATAAGAAATATGCTAAAGAAAACAAAAGCCAATAAACCAGGGGCTTTATTATTATTATTGACAGAATACCCTACGAATTCTTTGAAAATGCTTCGTACGACTTTCTGGAGAAACTGGCAGACGTGTACAATAGTATATTGATGGGAAAAATGAGATTAATTGTTTTAAGACCTATTTAAAAAAAAAAAAAGGAGACCCGAATGAGCTTGCAAACTATCGCGGAATATCATTTATGAATTGTGCTGCAAAGATACTTATGGGAATAATTAACGATCGTTTGGCAACATGGGCCAAAAACAATGGGAAGTTAAAGAATATCAAGCCGGATTCAGACAAAATAACTCAACGATCGATAATATATACAATCTGGCATCAATAGTCCATCTGATGCTTGCACAAAAAAAAGGGTTTACTGTTTTTCCGTGGACTTTAAAGCAGCATTTGACAGAGTTCCGAGGCAATTACTGTTATACAAGCTACATCAAATGGCAATGTCAACAAAAACTGTCAATTTAATTGAGAGAATATATATAAAGCACGAAAAGCGCCGTTTGGACAGGAGAAGTAATTTGTGATACTTTTGGAAACTCATACTGGTGTCAAGGATGTTTACTTTCCCCTGGTGGCCTTTTTTATAGAAGATACGAACATACGACTTCTACTTTATGCCGATGACATTGTGATACTGGCCGATGATATAAACACACTGCAAAACATGATATAAGTGTAAGTTGGAAGTATATTGCGATAAGTGGGCAATGGAAGTCAACCTGGCAAAATCAGAAATTATGATAATCAGAAAAGGAGGATGACAAGGTGCAGCAGAAAATGGGTTTATAGATCTGAGGCGATAAGAACAGTGACAGAATATAAGTATCTTGGCGTAACTTTAACCCCATCTATGTCGTTTGGAACTCACATTCGACAAAGGACATCAGAAGCGAAAGGGGCATTGAACTCAACTGGGAAAACTTTCATGAATAAGCCTGATATTTCGTTGGTAGCAAGTGGAACCTATTCCAGGCAATAGCTAGGGGTATACAATCGTATGCGGCTCAAGTTTGTGGATTCGGCTGGTTTGGCGAAACAAATGCACTTCAGCGGCATTTTATAAAAAAAAATCGTCAAGATAGCAGAAACTACGCCTAATTATGCCCTTTGTCTAGAAACGGGAGCGGAAGAAGGATATCTGTACGGTTTAAATTTGCACCTTAAGTACATTCATAGGGTAATGTTTGAATACGACGATTGCCGACTACCTCAGATATTAACCAAAGACGTAATACGCAAGCAATAAAAAACTTATTGCTCAGCTGTGAACTTTCTCAAGAAATGATAAATATGACGTGTATTACAAAAGAACATTGGTGCAATTGGCGCTAAGAGAAAAGACCACATATCCCACATCCAGAGTGCAACATCAAGCGAGTCTCGTTTTTATAATTATCTTGACTACAGGTACAGTTACAGTAGTGGACTACATGTCTGCCATATCAATGCACAAAGTTTTCCAAAAAACTCAAAATGTTGATGTTATATGTGTGTCCGAAACTTGGTTTACGTCTACCTTGTGTGATTTGTCTATTGACTGCGACGGATATAATGTGTTTCGTTTAGATCGTGTAGGTCATGCGGGAGGAGTTGCAATATATGTAAACAAAAGACTGAAGACTAAAATTATATGTAAACAACCGACAGGAAGTCCGATTGAATATTTATTTTTATCCATAACAAATAGCCATCTTGACGATTTAAAATTACTAATAGGTTGCATTTATCGGCCACACCGTGATACTGACTATACTGATCTGACAAACCTTATTTCTGACATTTCCTTAGAATATAGTGACATCATCTTGACTGGAGATTTTAACTCTAATGTGCTTGCAGAAAATCACCTAACGGATAATATTGAGTCGATAGGTTTGGTACTGGTAAGTGATACACAACCACCCATTTTTCTCACAATAATAATACTTTACTTGACCTTTTCTTCGTTAGCAAAAAAAAAAGTCCCTTATTGTATGACCAGTTATCAGTACCAGTGTTCTCAAAACATGACCTGATATTCTTGACAGATGACATTTATGTAAATAAAAGTGACACTTTCATTAAATATAGAGACTTTCGGAATATTGACTACTCACTATTATATTGTGGTTTCACAACTATGACTGGGACACTATATATAAAATACCGACTGTCGATCCCCAATTGGACCTTCTGCATTATAATATCAGCCAACTGTACAATAAATTCGTACCGTTAAGACAGAAAATCATCAAGGCTTCTCTAAAGCCTTGGTTTAACCATAATATCAAAGCAGATATATCAGAACGTGAAAAAGTCACATTAAAATTTATTTAAGGCTTTGAGGAAAAATGTAGTAAATGTGATAAATGCTTCTAAGGAAAAATATTTTTTCAGATAAGCTTAGCAGTGCAATAGCTAATAAACAAACATGGAATGAAACTCAAAAACTGGGTGTCGGGAAACAACATAAAGAAATAATCTCTGAGGTTGATGCTAATGAACTTAACAACGAATTTGTCAATTTAAACGAAATTCCAGATGTCACCCATAATATGTACTTGAACCAGTAGCGTACACAGGATTTTTTCAGGGGGGCGGGTTTTCCAGAAAAAATTTTAGTATAGTAGAATTTCGCATATAAATATTTCCCCCAAGGGGAAAATTATATTACAATAAATTATATACAATAAAAGAAAAACCACTCTTAATAAATAAAATTTTTTAAAAAACAAAAAAAAAAAAAAAAAATATAATATAAAAAAAAAACCCCAAAAAATGGAAAAAACATTTTTGGGAACACATGGTTTTTAAAAATAAACCAAACCACCCAAAAAAAAAGAAAAGGGGGGGAAAGCAAAAAAAAAAAAAACTAAAAACACACCTACAAAATCACGCTCTTTAATTGACACACATATGTAACGAAAAGATAGGGGAAAATGTTGGGGAAAATTAGGGAAAGTAAAGGGGAAAAGATAGGGAAATAGAAAGGAAATACAAAAATTATTTATATTTTATTTAAATAAAAAAAAACAAAAACTATAATTTATTTTAGGAAAATGAGGGCGTAATGTCATATAAAACCCTATTTAAATTATTCTATTATAAATAAAATTAAGTCTAAGTTCAATATGTTTGTAAATCCAAGTTTGTAAATGTTTGTGACTAGTGAATTATTTTTTAATATTTTTTTTTAGTACTATAAAATATACGCTCTATATCTAAATAAAAAATAGGGGGGAAGAACATATAGTAACAATTCAACAGAACTACAATAAGTTGGATACTTAAAGCACGCACTGACACTCTGTGGTTAAACGGAAGTATACATAGACGGGGAAACAAGGAGTGCACGCTGTGCAACCTTAGGGAAGTCGAGGATATAACACACTTCCTAGGCAGATGTCCCGTTCTCAGAGAGTTTCGATGCAGATCCCTTGGAAGAACGCAACTTACGAATCAGTAGATAAACCCTTTAGTTGGATCATGCTTGAAGATTATATAGAGAAGGCCATAAATTATAGGAAATTAATTATAAGCGAGTTTAATGTATAATAAATGTCACTTAATTATTTATATTCAGTATATCAATTAATGTTAGTCTATAATTGTAAAGTGAGTCCACCCAACTGTGTTGATAAGAACGAACGATCTGGTATTCGGAATATCCTGAAATAAAATCTAGTCCTGAAATAAAATCTATAAGGGAATGCATTGAAAGTTCAGGCCGTTGTTAAGCGAATTTATTTACAGCAACCACGACTATAAGAAATCATTAATTTCTGTAAGCCTGGACTCTGCGAGCAATTTCCAGATCAGAGTTTGTTACTGTGGCGCCCGAGCAGGCACTGAAAATTTTTCAGTAAAATTTTTGTTTGGTTTCAGTAAGTCAGAGCAAAAGCTTCAGGTAAATACAAAGAGCTCTCAATGAGTTTTGTTCATATATCATAGATTATCCTGAAATAAAATCTATAAGGGAATGCATTGAAATTTCAGGCCGTTGTTTAGGGAATTTATTTACAGCAACCACGACTATAAGAAATCATAAATTTCTGTAAGCCTGGACTCGGCGAGCACTTTCCAGATCAGAGTTTGTTACTGTGGCGCCCGAGCAGGGACTGAAAATTTTTCAGTAAAATTTTTGTTTGGTTTCAGTAAATCAGAGCAAAAGCTTCAGGTAAATAAAAAGAGCTCTCAATGAATTTTGACTCATTTCAATAAGGCAGAGCAAAATCTTTACGTTTACCGAAAAGCTATTAGAAAATTTATGTTTAATTTCAGTAAGCTAGAGCAAAAGCTTTGAGTTTATAAGTCTTACTTATCCTCACACCCCTCGGTAACCAACACAAAATTCCTCAACATTTACTTATTTTTTTTTAGAGCTTTTGTTCTCAAATTATATTATAAGTTCAAAATGATTCCCACTTAAAGTCTCAAGTACAAATCGTTATAAACTCCATTCCTGTTTGTTGTTTTTTTTTTTTGAGTGCATGGATAAAGCTTTTGTTGGTCCGTTTGTCTGCTATTTTTCTGCTTTATTGCATTTAAATATGTTTTGGTATTTTCTTTCCTTTCGTTTCTTTTCATTTTTTATACTTTTGCCTCTTGACGTTGCTTTTGCATAATGAAGAAATTTGCTGGCACATTTTTATGCCACTTTTGTTTGTTGTCTTCTACTTGTTGTTGTTGTTTTTTTACGAGTGTCGAATGGTTTGTTTATAATAATTTAACGTTTGTGTCGCTGTCGGCGTCTGCTTGGCAATTACTTAGTTATGTAAAGTAACTCATTTTTCGTGGGATGCTTGAGGCTCCGCTTTATGGTCCGCCGGCTCTCCTCATCCTTGGCCTGTTAAATTATTCACTGGGCGCGTGAAAGTGTTTTACATACTGCGCTCTGTCTTGCTCAGGATCGGTGTTGGTGGGGTGGGGGTGGGGGTGGGGGGGTGCGCTTAAGTGTTGAGTGCACATCGCTTCATGTCACATCGAAATCCATTCAATATTTATGCGGTATATGCTCCCAGTTGCCAGTCGAGAGTTGCCTTCTTGCCCAGGCATAGTGCAAAAGTGTGTTGAGAATTGAACATAATTGAAATTGCCAATGTCCTGGCGGTGCAATTATCACATTTTTTTTTTTTTTTTTGGAATTTATGACCCAATTATGGCCCCGAAGGCAAACCAAATGAAACTAGTCGAAAAGCAATTTTATAGGCAATTTACCACAATTAAACGATTTAATTTATTTTACTAATTTTGAAGTTGAAAAAGAAAAATAAAAAGAAGAAAAGACTTGCCAGTAAGCTGATCAAACTCGACGGTAATATACCCTGTAAGTGGAAGCTGCACTCTGTTTATTCCAAAAGGAGTTAGATCAAGTAACCTCAAGTTGTGGTTACCTTATTTTTCACCACATTTTGTGCGTTTTCATTTACGTCTTATACTCTCCAATCGCTTTCTTCCAGGATATGCTAAACAACAAAACTTTTCGCAATGCAAAACAAATGTTAAAGTCCTCGTCTGTTCTGGAACTTGGCCGGTGAGCAACGCAAAATCGTCGCGTCTGGCGTTGATTGTTATTTTATTACACGCGCCGAGGAAACATCACCAAACCGAAAACCCCAAAAATTGCTCCTCCTGCCGCCTGCTGCGGTTAAAATCTCATTTTGTTCTCTGGCTGGCCTAAAGGCAGCTGTCTGGTGGCTGGTTGCTGGTTTTGTTATTGTTGTTTGTTGCCCAGCAACATTTTGCAATTAAAATGTAAACACACAGCAAAGTTTGGAATACAATTTATGAATTGGCACAGCAAACAACAATTTTTTAAGCTCGACTTGAGTAAGGAAAATGCATTTGGGAGCGAGTCTTGTCCAGGACTTAGACTGTCAAATTGGAGACAATTAAGTGTGACAGCATAAAACTAGGAAAACTATTGCGAAATGGTATTCAGTTATGTCAATTTGAGAGAGCAAAACCACAAAGTGCCACACTCTGGCAGCTGCTTGGGTAATTAAAAGAAGATATTTATCTGTGATAACAATTAAGACATCTTTAATGGTCTGATTTGGTCTCTGCGATTTGATTTCTTTCTTGGAATAAGCTAGAGACTTTGGCATCAATTGTTAATTCTAATTTAGCTAAAGTTTTAAGACTTAACAAAAGTGGAATCCTATAGAATCCTAGCTGTCCAAATCCGAGTTGCTGCGTCCCTTTACTAATTTAAACATAAAACACTGTGACACATTATTCAACTCACAAAAGTTGATACGGTCGAGACCAAAAAATTCTGAAAGGATATAATGGTGGTATAAAAAACCAGTCGGGGTTTGCTCTGATTAG
>JAEIFU010004422.1:0-15103 GCA_018904235.1 Lordiphosa stackelbergi | reverse complement strand
ATGGCAGCTATTTTTCCGGCGTGCCGTTGGGCGAGCAGACGTTCGAATTTGGAAAACTTTTAAATAGCATACTTTGCGGCTGATTGTGCTACTTGAGCCTGAAAGTATGCTTTGAAAATTTTCACTCTTAACGTACTTTGAAGAACGAACACTTTTGATCCTAGAGTGAAATTCTCTATTCTTTCTCCGAGTGTAGGATTTTCACATCAACTGCCGAACAAACCCAGCAAACAATTTCATTTGAAAATACACGTTTTGTAAGCGTTCAAATATGAACAAAACTTTTAGAAAACGCTACTGAGACATTTTTAAAACGCATTAAAGTAAGCGTTTTTATAGTCGAAACGCACCCATCTTTATAAGCTTAAAACACACAATTGCAAAACCTTTTTATAATTAATTTTTATACGTTAAGCTTGGTGGTTAAAAAACACGAATTGTTAGTGTAGCAATTAAGCATTTTAAACATTTATTTTGTGAGTATTCTGTAAAATTTAATTTAATTAGAGTTTTCACTACTTTCCATTTTCGCAAGTGAAAAATTACTGCAATAAAATTTAAATATAAATGTAAATAGTTGACTTCAAACAGCAAGAGAGCATTGTTACTTATAACCAGAGATTAAAACCGTAACCAAAACCGTAACCCTTAACACTTTAAAACTTGTAACCGAAACCGTAACCGTAACCGAAAAAATTGTTTTTCTTTGAACCGTAACTTTATAACCTTTATTACCATAACCGCTTATCAGAACCGACACAGAAACGAATATATGGGTTGATTTCGGTTTTCTCTACTAGTAAAAATTTCGATAAACGTAAATTAGTGCCGGAATAAGGTAGAGGACGAAAGAATAGGCTTGTGTTAGCGAGCAAGAAAGCTCTCTCCAGACTACTGCCTACAACTTTCATGCAATTCAGTGTTCTCCGATTCACACAACCATAAGTTCGGCTCGCGTTTACATAAAAACATGAGTGACTTGGCCCCTGGTAAAAGCCAAATGGAGAGACTGGAAAATATGCCCTTCTCTCTTGACACTCAATTAGGCATGGCCGGCTCTGAACTAAATTTTTATGTATGCACAATTAACTTTATACATGCATACATTGCGCGCCTCTATTGCTGACGGACGCAAAGAAAAAAAGGGCGAACGAGAAAAGTAAGTGCAGCTAACCAAAATCTTTACCCTCCTCATCTTTTCAGAAACATATGTATGTGATATGACACTGGATGCTGGCAAGTTTAGCCGATCCAAAAATGTACGACTTCGGTTCAAATTTGAAATAAGCTAATTCAGACTTCTTCTGTAACTGGATTCTGTCGGGATTCAATGTTAATTTGAAATCAAAAACAACTCAGAATTAACCAAACTATAGTCTCTCGAGTTAGAATTTAGAGAAGTCTGTTCGAGAATGATGATTACTTTTGTGCAATGGTTCTTAATCCGAGATATAATGTGTCTTTATTTGCCGAGCAGAAAATTTACTGTATTAAATTGTTGGAGAACCACAATTTGATTGATTTATCAGGTAAATACAGTCCACATTCAAGCTGTAGCGGTTCTACTTAAAAACAATCTGACATCTTCATTGGGGGAGGACACAAATTGGAGAGGTCGAAAAAAAAGAAACAATATTTCCAGATCTTTTTAAATTATCAAAATTTTTGCTAAGAGTACCACCCACACAAATAAGTGTGGAGCGTTTGTTTCCAGGAGTAGAATTTATAATGAGTCCCCACTTTTGTCTGCATGAATTGTCAAATTGAAATTTTACTCTAATAACCGTAACCGTAACCGAAACCCGAAACAGAATTAGGTTAATAACCGTAACCAGTACCGCAACCGATATATATTAAATTATTATAAATATAAGATACATGGCCAATATAGACGCTTAAATAGAAATTGAAGACCGAACGATAAAAAAATCGCGAAAGTTGAACATTTTCTTATAAGCATTTAATGGTCCAATACCGCAAAATTCAAAAAAATTTCATATGAGTATTTAAAACACCGCAGGCGTTAGCAAATGAAAGGTGCATAGTGAGCGTTCTAATATATTGGGAAATTTTAAGATTTTTCATAAGAGCTAAGATTATTATCGTAAATGTGTAAATACTATAAAGGAACAAATGCTCAAAAAAATCGCGAAATATCAAAAATTTACATTTAGTTTCATAAGTATCATAAAGACGCGGCCAAGAAGATAATCGTGAAGATTGAATAGATAGCAATTGAAGACGCCTAAATAAGAGGTGTAGACTAAAAACCGTGAAATTTGTCAAATTTTTATTTGAGTACCTATGAAAGCGCAGGCGTTAATAAATAAGAGGCGTAGATTGAATAATCCAAAAATTAGCCAATTTTTCGTATGACCTTTGATTATTATGAAGATTTGATGGATGGCAATGTAGACGGGTAAATAGGAGGTGTAGATGGAACGGCTCAAAGAATCGCGAAATTTGCAAATTCTTCATATGATTAAAAAAATAATTTTTGAAGACTAAATAGACGGCAATAGTAAACGAGTATATATAGGGCCGTATAGCCGTATAGTCACAAATTATTATTTGAGCTTGGTTTTTTGCAAAATTTTATGATTTTTGGGAATCATTAAGATTTGATAGCGATTTTAGACGCGTAAATGGTTGGATCCAACGGTCCGAAAGTCGCAAAATTTCTACAACTTTTTTGTATAATATGGTCGGGTAAATCGACGGGTCAAGATCAAGATCGGTCCAAAAAATCCGCATATATACAAAATTTTATGATTTGTTTTAGACTACCACGAAGATGTAATGGTTGGCAATTAAAGACGGGTAAATAAGAGACTATATTCTTTAGCATTGGTCCTCCATTATGTACTATGTTATTATAATTTGTGGTATTGGAAAGCAGTTTCTTGAGTAATTAGCGGTCTTATTACCATAGAGAGCCCTTAGCTTCGAATGGCTCTTATGCATTGATCCCAGCATTTTTCACTCTATGGGGAGTACAATTTGTTTAAAATTGTTACTATTTTTGATCCTCTTTGGTATTTTTCCGCTATTTTATGGCAATGTTACTTGTGGCCATTTGTGGACTTGAAGAGCAGTTTCTTAAGTAATTAGCGGTCTTGTTAACATGAAGATCCGTATTATTTCGCGAATTTAAAAGTCGACAGTCACGGAAAATAACTTCCGGAAAACCCTGAGCAACGCATGCAGGTTTCCTCATATGGAAAAAATATATTTCAAAACAGTTTTATGGCAAATCTTTCAGCCGATTTTAAATCAAACGTGTTTTTATCACTCATCTTTGTTATTGACCTTTTTGTAACCCTGGCCTACCAGGATAATATGAAATAGGTTTTTTGCAAAATAGTTTTTAGCGGACTTAAAACATTTTTTCAAAAAAAAAAAATGGGGGCAATCAGAAATTAAATCAGACAAGCGGTTCAAAATATGCAAAATCCGCTGTCTCACCGCTGACGACTGGCACTGTCGACTGTAAAGACTCGAATGCAGTAAATCGTTGGCTGCCTTACGACAACGCTTGCAAACCGCTTGCCAAATTGCTCGCTGGGTTGTCAATGTGCGTGTGGATTGATTACTGATTGGCATGTCGTTTGGCTATAGCCATGTGGCTGTTAGGGGTTGTTGTTGTTGTTCTTGTCAAACTTCTTACTTTTGGCTGGTTTTGGGTCTTCGTTCGAGAGTAGCATATAATGACATAATGAGATTTATTAGGCGCAAAATAAAGCCATAATGTTCCGTTTGACCTTTGTATAACTTTGACTGTGGCAAATTTGTGTGTGTGTGTGTTTGTTGCCCTGTACCTGCAGCTGCTTGTTATTTCAAGGATAAACAACAAAAAAGATGGGACTAATTTGACTTCCTCAAATTAATTTGTTCCGTTGGCATTTGAAAACTGATGAATTTAACTTTTGTATAGCATACTTTGCGGCTGACTTTGCAACTACAGCCTAAAACTATGCTTTGAAAAGTATCAGAGAATCTGATAGTCACCACAAGGTACCGCTTTGGTGTGGTCTAAGCATTTAATATAATTTAGATAAAATATAATGCAGCATATTATAGCTGAAGTCTGTCAAAAAATAATCTCGGATCAAAGGCGTGACGGTGTGATGAGTAATTTCACCTATAAGGATTGTTCCCAAGGATCCCGGAGTAAGATAGGTTAAGGTATTCTAAGTAAATCAACTCCCACAGCCTATTTACATTAACTCCACAAATGATTAATTTTTAGTGAGCAAAAGTTGACTGTGGCGAAATCGTTACTCCTGCTTTTTCTTCCATCAATTTTTGGATAATACTTCTTTCCACCTCCCATGTGCGCAGAGGCCTTTAGAATAAACATTTCCAGTGAAATCATTAAATTTGAAAATGTACAATGTTTCAGAGGAACTAGGCTATAAATCAAACATTTTAAACGTCACAGAACGATCTTGACTTCTTATCAATGCAAAAAGCTTGCCATTGCAGTAACTGTCTTATCAGCACCTTAAAACTGCCTGTTTTGCCTAATCAAAAGTAAAGAAATTATGAATATTGTTTTGAATCACACAAATTGCTTTTAGAGGGCCGAGCCAATGTTTGAACCATAAAATTCTCCCAAAAACCCAGAAATCGAAATTTTCGAATAAAAGATATTGACAAATTTTTGTTAGAGCCCTCAAATCGGATCTCTGAAAAATTTTATTTAGCTGTGTTTTCGTGTGTGGTTGGCATCCTTAAATACTACTACTCTCAATTGAGCAGTTATTGCAATCGCGTCCGACGCTTATACCAGGTTCAGGCATAGCTATAAGTAAACAAAACAATTTCCAAGATTATTAATTTCTTTACTCAGGATCAACCGTCAGGAGAAGCTTACCATTAGCCAGAGCCAAGAGGCCCATTACTACAGCAACGGCAAGCGATAGGAATTTCATGTTTATTTGGTTTGCAGTCAACAACTAATGCCAAATGTAACATACACACAGCTTATATACCCCTGCACTGAGGCTAGTTTCGCGGAATATCTCTGTTATCAGCCCTTGGATTTCCTTTAGTTTTTCTTCTATAGAAACTGTTCCCGGAATTAAATATAAACAAAACTAATCTACTCTGTGTACCTTTGGTACAGATCATAAAAACAAACTAGTTTTACGTTTTCAACTTAGAAAAGTAATGAAAATCCAAGAAATTACAAAGGTTGATAACAAATTTGTTCCAAGAAATTTGCATTTGTAATGTCTAGAAATGTCAAGTTGCTAGACCGGAGCATAGTGTAAGATTTTGCTATCACTAGAACTTGTTTATGGCCCGATCTTTCTTTCTAGGATATTTGGTTCTCCCATAACACGCATTTTAAGCTCACCTTTCAAACTCGGTTGTAAGGAACTCCAAGAATAGGGCATTTTTAATCTGTTCGCAATAGTTTTCATTATTGGTTTATATAGGATGGTCCATATCATTAATTTATGAAAAACAATTTCGGTCAAATGACCACTACGGCTGACTTGGCAGTAGCCCATTCGATCCTCGGAATTTTTGAGAAAATTTTCCAATTGTTCGGCACGTATGTCAGCAATAGCAACTCGAATCTCATTCTTCAACTCATCAATTTTTCTCATTTTTTTTATATAATATTGTCGTCGGCAGTGGTAGATATTATTGAGATTGGGGGGGGGGGCTCACCCAAAAACCCATCACTTAATTTAATTTATTTTATTAATTTTATTAATATAATAATTTAGTAAATATATTTAAAAATATAAAATAGCGCTCACCGGATTTCACAAACTTCCTCCACACAAAACATAGAGAGAGGGAAAACTCCACCAATATGAGCCTAATACCCTGTTTATACACAAAAAAATATAATGATAAATGCGCCTTAAGTTGTGACTTTAGTTCTTTAAAATTTTTATATTTGCACTGGATAATATATAATATCGTTGTAGCGCCATAAATATTCCAAGCTGTACATTCGCTTAAATTGTAGGAGCAATCAAAGGAATTCAAAATTAATTAGCGTTAAGTCAGATATAAAATATAATTTTCTCAATTTTTAAGATTGATTTTTATAGCATAATTTGAAGCGCATTTAATATTTTACAGGGTATAAATCTATTGTTTAAAATGGGTATAGTTCCTAGGCCAGAAAAGTAGCCAAAGGGTAACAGGACAGATTGTCTTAAGAGCTATTTCAAAGGCCTCAGCTACCACCAAGCCATCTTTTTGAAACGTCGAGCCTGACAACTGTCATTTACGCAAAGCTTTCAAAAAGTGTTCCCATTTTAAAGGCAGTCAGAACACAAAAACCGTCCACCTCGGACACGATGAAATAGAGAAACGAAATGACATTTAACCTCTGCCTTTACTCAAAGTGCTCTTTGCTCAATCAACTAAAGTTTTTGGCTCTTCTAAAGTGTCTTTTGCGTGTGTATGTGTGCTATTTGGTGCCCTTCCACTGTTAAGATTTACCTGCTATGAAATGACTTACTCATTTACAAAAACTTAGCTCAAAAGCAACTAAAAAGGCCCTTTGCGTTGAGAGCTAAACAAAATGATACCCATTAAATTTTTTTTTAAAAAAAGTTCGTTTTGTGTCTCTTTTTCTTCAAACAAAAAACACACACGAGAAAAAAAAAATAATGTGTTTTGTTGAAAAAAAAATTAAAAGCCGAACGAATAACGGTTTGGGTTACGTTTACGGTTTTGTCCAATCGCTTTTTTCCGGTTTCGGTTATATTACGGTTGTGGGATATCTGTTACGGTACTGGTTACGGTTATTAAACTAATTCTATTTCGGGTTTTGGTTACGGTTATTAGTATAAAATATAACTTTGACAAATCATGCCGACGAAGGCGGGGATTTATTAAAAATTCTACTCCTGAAAACAAACGCTCAACACTTATTTGTGTGGGTGCTACTGGAAATATTGTCTCTTTTTTCCCACCGTTCTAATATGAGAACCCTGCCAAGCCAATTTTTTATTTTAAGAAACATATTTTTAATGAAGATGTCAGATTTTTGTTAATTAGAAGTGTTGGAAATTTCCGACTAACTTGGTTTTGGACTGTGTTCCCTGATAATTCAATCAAATTACAATTGTCCATTATTTAATTGTGCTGATTTCATAACAATTTAATACAGTTAATTTTCTGCTCGGGAGATAAAGATATATTATATCTCGGATCATAAATATTGCACATAGGTGAGCATCATTCTCGAACAGACTTGGTTCTCTAAATTCTAACTCGTGGGAATAAATATTGGTCAATGCTGAGTTGTTGTTTTTGATTTCAAATTAACATTGATTCCAGGTAGAATACAAGTTTCCAAATACTAACAGTTCGCTCTGCATTTTAATTGATTCTTGTTTTCTGGTGCTTAAACTGTTATAAGTTCGCTAATATTGTCCCTCATCTTAGGTTTCACAAATTTAGCTGATGCCAAATTTGAGCCGAATTCGTACAATTTTGGAGCAGCTAAAATAGTCAGCATCCAGTGTAATATCACATATGTATAAGGAAAGATGAGGAAGGTAAAGATTTTGGTTAGCTGCATTCACTCTTTCTCGTTGGGTGGAAAAAAGGGGGGGTAGGGAAAAGGAAAAAATACGTCAGAGCCGACCATGCATTAACTGAGTGTCCGAGAGAGAAGGGCATATTTTTCTGCCCTCTCCATTTTGGTTTAGTCCAGAGCCGGCCTGTCATAGCTACCAGGGCTGGAAGTCACTCATGTTTTTATGCAAACGCGAGCCGGAACTTATGGTTGTGTGAATCGGTGAACACTGAATTGAATGTAAAACGGCTGTAGTCTGAAGAGAGCTCTCTTGCTCACTACACACAAGCACACTATTCTGTCTTTTAACATTTGCCGGAAATGATTAACGATTATCGAAAGTCTTAGTAGAGGAAAACCTAAATTAACCCGTAGATTTGTTTCGGATTCGGTACTGATAACCGGTTATGGTAATTTAGGTTATAAGGTTACGGCTTTAGGAAACAGACAGCATAGAAAAAATTTGTTTAAGCATATTTTAGCGAGCTTTTGCATTTTTTCAATATGCAGTTTTTTTTTGATTATTTTGCAAATTTCTTTAAATTTTTTTAAAGCTACTAGAAAATGTTAAATATTTTTCACCTTTATTATAAATTCTATAAATTCTTTAAAAATTCTTTAAAATTGTTGTTGGGTATGCTGACAATGTATTCGTTTAAACAGTGCTAAAACGTTTTAAAATTTTTAATTAAAATGACATAGATTCAATTTTAAAGGACTTTTGGTGACCAAAAACTAAATGAATAAATATGGGCTTCTTTTCCAGCTCAAAAGTATGCTACATATTTTCAAAATGAGTTTGCTATTTGTCCCTATTTGTCCTTGCATTGAGTCAAAAACTTATTGCTGACTTTCAACTTAATATACTGGTACCACCCCCCCCCCCCCCCCTCCTCGTTCGCCAAAATCTACGTGTGTCCTCTCCCCTCCTGGTGGTAAAGTGTTTGCTTGTTGTTTTTCTATTGGCATACGTGCACGCTGTTTCAATTTTATTGCTGTGATTCTGATTTCTAGTTGGATTTGACTACACACACAAAACCATATCCATCCCTGGCATTTGGGGAATTGATATCCTTGTGCGCTTTTTGCTAAAGTTCAAATATTTTTCATTTTATTGCTCACTCACACACAAGTGAGGCGGCTGAGAAGGGATGGGGGGGACACACACACACACACGCATGTACCCAAGGGTGCTCAGGCAAACAACATTTGTCAATGCTTGGCAATATTTCATTCCAGAACTCTCATAGGCAAAATGGACGAGCCCTCAGTTTACGGCTGAGTGCCTTGCCAAAGGACCTCAATTTGGCCCGAAAAGGCTTCGAGCATTCAGCCTGAGCTCAGTCTGTGTGGGCGCCTGTCAAAATGAAAATAATCCCCCCAAGAGGAGCACATGAAATTTGGTTTAAAATGTTTCACATCGTTTGCGTTTGCCACATTTTCAATTCTTTAGTGAGAATTATGTAATTACGAGCAGGGAAAAATTATATGTCTGTATGTCTCTATGTCTGTACGGATACACACAATTTGTACGAATGCTAATGAAGCTATTAATATTTTATGCGCTATTTAAACAACAAGACAGACCACACCCAGCATAGCCGCAAGAGTCCTTGTAAGAGCCAGCAGAGGAGCAGAGCACACAGCATGAATAATAAACGAGTCCATGGCGCCAAAAGGCGCAACTTCCTCCCCAAAAGAAACAAAAACCAAAAAAAAGAGAAAAAATAAGGAAAAGAAATAAACAAACACGAAATGGAATACAGGAGCAGCAAATCCTTGGCTATAATGTGATTTCAAGCATTTGTCGTCCTTGGGCCGTTTCCCTTTTTGCATAAGTATTTTGGCATTTTGGCTTGTCAACTTGGTGAGACTTTTGGACTAACAAATAAATATTAATGGCAACATATTGTTATCCTTCGACATGATTATCGAGTTGATTCATCAGTTGGCTAATAGAAATGGTGGAAAAAAAATATACTGAGAATTGAAGCATTAGAAGCGGAAATAATTCATTTATTATACGGATACAAGTTTCGAGGGCATTTAGTTTAAAGAGAAGTTTAGAAAAGAGACAAACCAAAGTACGCGAAGTAGGAAGGGTGGCATAAGCTAAATTGTTCAGTCTTATGACCGGCAATTTGATCCTCGATATTCAGTACTCACCGACTCACACATTCTCAAGTTCGGCCCACGTAAGTGTGAAAAACACGAGTGACACTGAGTAAGCAGTCTCTCTTTTCATAGCTTTGTCGAGCATAACGAGAGCGAGGCCAAAAAGTAAGAGTGTACTGTAATTGTAAGTATTAGAGGAAAATTTACTCAGTCGATACAACTTCTGTCAGATATAAGTCAGCTGTTCGCACTCACTTACGCTCTCTAGATCAGCGGGGCCCTTGGTGGCTTCCCGGGGCCGAAAACATTTCGCTATTCACATGTACACGACCCGAGCGCTTGCCGAAGCTGAGACGAAAAGAGCAGAAAGGCGTCATTCGCTCGACAGAGTTTAAGCGATTAAGTCAAGGATTTCGCACACTAATACACTCTCACTTTTTGGCCTCGCTCTCGCTGGCCATCGCTGCTCTAGATACATTTGGGCCAGCTCAAGGTGAATTTACTATAAAGGTGACGTACTCCGCTGTGGTGAAGGGCCACAATATTTTTTATAACTCGCTCAACTGGCTCCCTGAGACAGATGTCAGCTGCTCCTAAAGACATGTGCATGAAAGAAATAGCTGAGTACATCACCTTTATAGTAAATTCACCTTGGGCCAGCTGTTCGCTCTCACTTCCGCTCTTTGGATACATTTGGAAATATGGTCGTCTCGCTCTAACCACAGTGATTTCCTACTGGCACTATAAAGTAGCTTTTCAAAATTGAAAGGCCGGGCAAATTTTCCCTCTGGTACTTATTGGTCCATGCAAAGGCTAGAGAGCTACTGACTGCTTTCTTCTCTCTTGGTCTCAGCCTCAGCAAGCGTTCGGCTCGTATATGTGTAAATGGCGAATTTTTGCCCCCTGGGGGAACCGAAGACCATCGCTGTTCTAGAACAGGGCAGGCCAAAAAAATATACCGGTCACTCTCTAACACTCAAGTGATGCATGGCTTCGGCAAGTATACGGTGTGAAATACCGAGTGACTTCGACCACCGGTGGCGATCTCTGGCCGGCCCTGCTCTAGAACTGAGTTCTATTAATTTAGAGATTTTTATAAAATTTGTTCCAATATTATCTTTCCAGATTAAACGCGAGGCTGGATGTCATTCTAGTCTTGTTTGACAAATTCATCATAAGTAAATGAAGGACTCACACCTGCATCAACGTTACCAATGATCCTTTGTTTTCGCGCCGAATTTTGTTCAGTTAGGAGCAACCGAATTCTGGGTCAATGGCTTCGACAATATATAAAATTTTTTTTTTTTGAGATTCGCTGAGATTTAACCTGACATCTAAACAAAAAAACTAGCCAGACTCCAAAGTAGACATCCCAATTGTACCTGGAAAACGTTGCCTGGCAAAAAGGACGTGCCTACTAGCACAAAATACAAACTCTTTACAGCAGCGGTGAGGTGCATTATGACCTAAGGGAGGCGCAGTGCAGCTACGTTCGCCTGCTAGGAAAAGAACTAAATTACGAGCTTGGGCAATCAACTAGTTCTCGGATGAATACACAATCGATCAAATCAAAATAATTTTTATGGCGCGTGGTGAGATCCTGACACTAAATTTCATACCTCACATAAGGAATGTAAATTGCTCGCTTTGTAATATGAGGGTGCGTGAGGATATTATACACTTTCTTGTGGGACTGTCCCATTTTGAGACGAGGCAATTGTACTTTTTGAGGAACAGCTTTTGGAAGAGATATGATCTTCTGGAACTCCTAAATGGAGCAAATTGGACGTTGCTCTCCTCTTACGTTGCTGCAGCATTAAGGTACCGGCACAGAATTGTAGCGGAGGATTTTAAAAATTATAGGTTTCAAAATATAAAAATAAAATAAGAAAACGATAAGTAAGTAATAATAATAATTTATAATAAAATCTAATGCCTATGGATTTAATAATGTATAATCTAAAT
Source organism: Lordiphosa stackelbergi (assembly GCA_018904235.1). Lineage (NCBI taxonomy): Eukaryota > Metazoa > Arthropoda > Insecta > Diptera > Drosophilidae > Lordiphosa > Lordiphosa stackelbergi. The sequence continues at coordinate 3,468 of JAEIFU010004422.1, read as the reverse complement.
AGTTTTAATTAGAGTAAATACAATTGGAGCAGGATCTTTGAATCCATCTTTATGCTTAGAACGATGCGGTATCTTGCGACGAGCTTGGTCAGTGTGTAGTACTAGCATGAGGATGGTGTGAGGGATCAGGCTGACGGTTTTATACACCAAGCCTTTAGTATAACTCTAAACATGTCTTTTAAGTCGCCACAAATTTATGTTACAATGAAAATCTGAAAATTTTAGAATAATAAAGACTACTACTACTATAAAATTGTTGCATTTGGGCTGATGAGCAACTCAAAGAGACTCTCTAACTACCGTTACATCCACAAAAATGTACTGTTTGGTGTGGTTTATGGGCTGCTGAAATGGGGGGTTCGAATTTTCTTCAAAATGAGGCTGGACAGATTTTTTTGTTACCTGAAATTGAAGCCCTTGATGTCGGCGGCATTTGGTTTCATCAAGACGGTGCTACGGGACACACAGCGTGCGAACCAATGGCTTTATTGAGAAATCATTTCGGTAAGCAGCTTATTTCGCCGCCAAGATCGTTTGATATCACAACACTGGACTTTTTTCTGAGGTGTTACGCAAAGTCAAAGGTCTGCGTGGATGAGCCAGCTGCGATTCAACACTTGGAAGCCAACATTACTAGCGAAATTCGTGAGTTACCCTTAGCAATGCTGAAGAGAGTGATCCAAAATTGAACCATCATAATGGACCATTTCTGGCGTAGTCGCTATCAACATTTGAATTAAATTATCATTATCAGATCAAAGTCTAAGCTGCGAGATTTGTTTCCTTAAAAAATTTGGAAATTTCGAGGAATACTCAAACTTGAAAAGTCCCCGTATGTGCAGGTGGTCTAAATATGACCGACTCGTTAGTAGGATTATATCTGAGTTAAAACCGCAACCGAAACCGTAACCCTTAACCGCTAAAAACACTATAAAATTTGTAACCGAAACCGTAACCGTAACCGAAAAAATTTGTTTCTTATAACCGTAACCCTATAACCTACATTACCATAACCGGTTATCAAAACCAAAACAGAAACAAATATACGGGTTAATTTTGGTTTTCCTCAACTAATACAAATATTTATAATCGTAAATCAGCGCCGGGATAATGTAGAGGACAGAAAAGTGTGCTTGTGTTAGTGAGCAAGCGAGCTCTTTCCAGACTACAGCCTACAACGTTCATGCAATTCAGCGGTCACCGCTTCATACAACCATACGTTGCGTTTACATAAAAACATGAGCGACTTCGGCCCCTGTAAAAATATGCCCTTCTCTCTCTGACACTCAGTTATGCCTGGCCGGCTCTGACGTAAATTTATTTCATGTATGCACCATGAATTGTTGGATAACCATAATTTAATTGAATTATCAGGGAAAACAGTCCAAATCCAAAAAAAAAAAAAAAAAAAATTAGGTGTCCCAAAAAAAAATTTTTTTATATTTTCACGGGTGCACCGGCATTTTCTGAAAGCTTATGGAGTAAAGTATTTTTGAGATTTTTTTCAGATTTTTCGAAAGACGTTTAGAGGTCGCACAAATCGAGTTTCCCCCAAAATGGGGTTTTCCGTATTGATTTCGATTTTTACTTATAACATGGTAAATAACCACGATTTTCCTAGTTTAAAAATCAGCATTTTAAAGAAAAATGTCCAAATTTTACTTTTATGAGCATAAACCGTGAGTTTTGGCTTTGCATTTGCTTGTTTAGGTACCATAAATTTAATTTTTTCGTAAATTTTTCATAAATTTTGTAAAAAACGCATTATAACTTTTAAAATTTCTATGAAAATTGAAAAAACTAATGATGCAGTTTAAAAGTTGGTTAAATTTTTAAAAAACTGAAACTAAGAAATTCAAATTTGCTCTTACCGTTCCAGAGTTATACTCTTTTAAAGCTTTGTACCCATTTCATGAAATTAATAATATTAAAAGATGTTTGCCAGTTTTGCACCGGATTTGCTTTAAACATTGAATTATGATTTCGAACTGTGTTTTCATATTCACCACGGATGCTTTGCTTCGCGTTTCATAGCAAATTTTGTATTAGCAATTCCGTTTGAACAACATTTACCATTTGGGTATTACAAGCTACCGAAAAATTATACAATAAATCGTATGAGTAAAATTCGTCGTTGCCACCAAGAAAAAGTAAAATTTTAATCAAAATTGTCTTTGATGGACAAATCGTGGTACGCCAAGATGCCATGAACTAAAGTATTTTAATGATATGATCTGTTTTTCTGCTCCTTATAAAGCACTTTACTAATAAAATTTATTTCTTAATTTTGGTGAAGCTTGTTTTACCCTAAATGGTCAATGTTGTTCTAAGGCAATTGCTAGTACAAAATTGTCTATAAGTCGCGAACCAAGTCTTTGTTGGCAAAACTGAAAACGCAGATCTGTATATTATTAGATCTGGTTTATGGCCTATATGAATTGATTTGTGGGTGAGTCTAAGAATGGTACTTAAACTCGCGGTTTTTTGGCTGTCGAGTAAAATTTCTTTTGGTTATGCAATAGCCCATTATATCATCACAAAAAAACGATTTTAATGAAAATCTACCGTGCGCTTTTAAAGTTATAAGTTTAAAGTTATTTTCGTTTTATATTCAAAAATTCAGGTTTACCTTCTTCGGGAGGTACCATAATCTATTGCACGATTGAAGTGAATTTTTTATATTGCGTTCCCAATGACCCTGTCCACATTTGCTGAGTTTTAGAGAATTTTATCTTAAACCATTTAAATCTAAGTTAAATTGTTGTCGTTGTGTGTTGCAAGTACAAAAGTACCCGTAAAACGCGAACCGAAGCTTCATTTGAAAAACTGGGTATGAGGTTATGAGTACAGAGGTCCCTTTTGTCATAATTAAAGGGTCTTATGCCGGGGTTTTTTTAGTGTTTGTACTGTGTTGCATGAATTGTCCGCAAAAGAAAAAAATAGCAGGAATATTGGACTAACTAACTAAGCAGGGGGAAAAATCAATAAACGCGAAAAACATCGCAATTCAAAGTTTAAAGCAAATCTGATGCAAAACTGGTAAAAATCTTTTAATATTATTAATTTCATGAAATGGGTACAATGCTTTAAGAGAGTATAACTCTGGAACGGTAAGAGCAAATATGGATTTCTTAGTATCAGTTTTTAAAAATTTAACCATCTTTTAAACTGCATCATTAGTTTTTTCAACTTTCATAGAAATTTTCAAAGTTTTAATGCGTTTTTAACAAAATTTATGAAAAATTTACGAAAAAAAATGTAATATATGGTACCTAAACAAGCAAATGCAATGCCAAAATTCATGGTTTATGCTCATAAAAGTAAAATTTTGGACATTTTTCTTTAAAATGTTGATTTTAAAACTAAGAAAATGTGGTTATTTACCATGTTATAAGTAAAAATCGAAATCAATACGGAAAACCCCATTTTGGGGGGGGAAACTCGATTTGTGCGACCTCTAAACGTCTT
>JAEIFU010004421.1:0-15105 GCA_018904235.1 Lordiphosa stackelbergi | reverse complement strand
TTGTGTCTTGCACGCTTACATCTTTATTTGTGTGTGTATGATAAGTGGTTCAGTTCACAAGTGGTTCTTACGATCTAGTTTACATTGTTAATCTATCGGTATTGGCGTTGCCACATGTGTAACTATTTGAAATATTAAATATCCAACACGCCTCCACTTAAGCTTTGTATTACATTAGAGCAATATATAAATGAAAGAGTGATTTGTAAGGAATATGTAACAACTATTAAGATATTAATTCAATGAAAATGATCGTAAGTCTATATAAGTTTATGTGTACTTGCAGCTTGAAGTGTGTATAAGGCTTGTAATTCAAATTTCATATACATTGGAAAATGCTTATATTTATTCTAATTTTCAAAACTTCATTTTTTTATGACTTTACCATCCTGTCGAGGTCTAAGATTCATTTGTTTTTCTTGATCCTTCTCCTTCTCTCCATCACTAAGTTTTTCAGAACCCTCCTCAGTTGGCATTTCTGTTCTTTTACGCATTTGATTACAGTGACGTTTAATCTCTTTATTGTTGCGAGTATGTATGCATATGTAAGACCTTGGGCCTAGCTGTTGCTTAACTGTAGCTTCTGACCATTTAGGTTTGTTAGGGTCACGGTAATCACGAATAAAAACTGGTTCATTTTTATTAAAATCTATAGTTCTGTTACCTTTGTGATTGGATACGCTTTTCTCTTGGTTTTCGATAATTTTATCTCTTACTAAAGGTGGTTTGAGTAAACTGAATCGAGATTTTAGGACTCTACCAAAGAATAGTTTTGAAGGACTTTCTCCTGTCGTACAATGTTTAGAGTTTCTATAATCAAATAAAAATTGATTTAAAATCGTGTCAAAATCTCGGCTTACGTTACCATTTAACGACGCTATGAGTGATTTCTTTAGTGTTTTGACAAAATTTTCAGCTTGTCCGTTAGACGCGGGATGTCCCGGTGCTGTAAATATGTGCCTTATGCCATTTTTACTTGTAAAGTCTTTGAAATCACTAGACGTAAATTGTCTTCCATTGTCGCTTACAAGTGTATCTACTAGTCCGTATCGCCAAAAGATTTCCCTTAGCGACTTTATAGTGAATAGTGATGTTATTTCTTTGGTTTTAACAACTTCTACCCATTTTGTAAAAGAATCTACAATTATTAGCAAATAATAGTTGTTAATAGGACCTGCGAAATCTACATGAATTCTACTCCAGGCTGATTGTGTAGGTTCCCATGGAATCAAAGAACATTTTTCTGGACTAGAGCTCAATTCTTGACAATGTTTACAATTTTTTATCATTCTTTCTATATCTGAATCAATTTTGGGCCACCAAACATATGATCTGGCTAAACCTTTTGTTTTAACAATGCCCATATGTGAACGATGTAGTTCATCGAGGACTGATTGCTGGAGTTTTGGTGGAACTACAGTTCTATAACCCCAAAGAATGCAATCATATTCGATAGAAAGTTCAATTCCTTTGTTTTTAAAGTATTCGTACTCATTCCCTTTCAAATTTTCTAATCTATCTTCTTTGATAGCTTGCATGACCTTGGCAAGAATAGGATCATGTCTGGTTTCTTTTGCAATTTCTTTAAATGTTAAATGCAAGTGATTGTTGGATTCCGTATAATTAATAAAGTTGCTTTCTTCGAAATCATGCACCGTTTCAAATTGTGGGATTCTTGATAGCTCATCAGCTTCATTGGCTTTACCTTTTACATATTCAATAGAGTAATTGAATCCTGACAATATGAATGCCCATCTTTGAACTCTGGCAGATGCCATTAGTGGTAAACCTTTTCCTTCGCCAAATAAGAATTTTAATGGCTTGTGGTCGGTTTTCAATAAAAAATGATGTCCCAGTAAATACTGCTTTAGTTTGATTACACAAAATTTTATTGCCAGAGCCTCTTTTTCTAGGGTACTGTAATTTTGTTCTGCTTTGTTTAAGGCTCGTGACACGAATGCTACTGGTTTCACTGTACCATTTGGTAATCTGTGAGATAATATGCCTGCAACAGCTGTGTTGCTTGCGTCTGTAGATAAAATGATTGGCAGTGAACTGTCAAAATGTACTAAGACTTGATCTGAAACAATTTCTGTTTTGATAGCTTCAAACGATCGTTGACATTCTACAGACCAATTGAATTTAACATTCTTCTTGAGTAGTTCGTACAATGGATTTATCTTTTGTGTAAATTTTGAGATAAATTTTGAATAATGATTAGCCATTCCTATGAACGCTCTAACTTGGGTCACATTTGTTGGAATTGGACAATTGATAACGCTTTTGCATCTATCCATATTCTTTTGCAATCCATTTTTGTCAATCGTGAACCCTAGGTATGATACTTTTTCTTGCAAAAATTGGCATTTGCTTATGTTAAGCTTGAGTCCAACGGTTTGTAGTTTTTTAAGAACAATTTTAAGAGTTTTCATGTGCTCTTGGGTATTTTTGCCTGTTACTGTGATATCGTCTTGATATACGACTACATTTGGAATACCATTAAGAATCGATTCCATAGTCTTTTGAAAGATTGATGCTGCTGGCTTTACACCAAATGGGAGTCTTTTCATTTTAAGTGTACCTATGTGGGTACTCCAAGTACAAAGATTTTGAGATTTTTCATCTAATACAAGCTGGTTGTATGCACTGGACAAATCTAATTTAGAAAACAATTCACCTCCGCTCAAAGCAGCAAAAATTTCGTCGATACGAGGTAGTGGATACTTGTAATCAACTAACCATTTGTTAATTGTGACCTTGTAATCTCCACATATCCGTAGATTACCATCTGATTTCAAGATTGGAACCAAAGGTGTTCCCCAATCTGAATGATCTACTGGTTCTAAAATACCTCTTCGAATAAGATCTCTAAGTTCATCTTCTACTTTACATTTCCAAGCCAATGGAATAGCTCGTGGTTTAAAGAATGTTGGCTTTGCGTTTTCATCTATTGGCAATGATACCTCACTTAATTTAAAAGTACCAAGCTCATCATTAAATAATTCTTTAAATTCACTTTTAATTTCTTCAGCCATGTTTCGAGTATTTACTTTTATGTTGTTCACTTGTGTAATTTCAAATTTAAATGTTCTGAGAAAATCTCTTCCTAGCAGGGGTTGACTGTCATTTTTGACAACTATAATTTTTAAAGGCTTAATGGTCCCATTGTAGGTTACATTTGCATAGAACTCACCGACTGTTTTGATTTTATCACCTGTATAACTTATGAATTCCTTTTTGCATGGTTTAATTTTCCTTAGTTGCTGAGTGTTGAGACAGTTCTGAGAAAACAAAGTGCATGGAGATCCAGTGTCGCAAATAATTTCCAAGATGGTGCCATCAATATTTACTGATAATTTATACGCCTTGGTATTACTATTCGATGCGATGCTGTAAACAGAATTGTTTAAATTTTTAGACAAATTTTCATTAGAACTTAAAACATAATTTATATTTTTGTTGTTGTTACGGCAGATGCTCGATAGATGCCCAATTTTTCCACAGGTATGACATTTGCTGTTTTTGTATTTACATGACTGTGAATTGTGGTTACGCCATCCACAGTGCGAGCATGCGCTTTTCTCATTTCTCCACGTCTTGTTGTTGATCTTCTTGCTGTCTGCATTCGCTCCTTTCTCATTGCCTCTGTTGTTGTTGTTGCCTTGCCATGTGCTGCCGCTGCCGTTGTTTCTGTAGTTTCCCTTGTACCGTTGTTCGTTGACTGCATGCACGTTGTGTGCTTCTTCTGCTTTTGCTACCATCTTCGTCTCCATAATTATGGCTTTACGTAACGCATTTTCTAGGGTTAGGGTTTCATCTTCCTCGCATAATTTGTCAAATAGTTTGTCTGGAAGGCCAGTGACAAAACGATCCAAAACGAAGGCATTTAAATTTGCACCAAACTTGCAGTTAATGGCAAGTTGTTTCACTTTGGCAAACCATTCTGATGTGCTTTCGGTTTCGAGTTTGGTTGCTGCGTAGAATTTTTTTCTTTCAAGAAACACAATTGTTGGTGGGGTGTAGTGACTCTTTAGCATTGAACATAACTCCTTGTAGCTTTTGGACACAGGAGAACCAGGACTGCACAGGCTGTGTAGCAACCGGTATGGTTCTGATCCAATAGACTTCAGTAGTACAGCTTTCTTTAAATTTTCTTCACTACAATTTATTTCACATAGATGAATTTCCAATTTTTCTTTCCATATGCACCACGGTTCAGACACAGGCGAAAATTCTTGTAATGCGGTCGTCTGCAGCAATGTTGTTGTTGTTGTTGTCATCTTTGATGCTTATTGTATTTACAATAATTAACTTAGTCTTTGCGATATTATCGACTAATTTTTTTTGTAAGCATAAATACGCTTTTTGAACTTTGTTGAAATTTTTTTTATTTTTCTCTCGTCGCCAAATATGTTGTGTCTTGCACGCTTACATCTTTATTTGTGTGTGTATGATAAGTGGTTCAGTTCACAAGTGGTTCTTACGATCTAGTTTACATTGTTAATCTATCGGTATTGGCGTTGCCACATGTGTAACTATTTGAAATATTAAATATCCAACAACAATCGAATCGATCGAAAATGGAACAGTCGGAAATGGGGGAGAGGCTGACTTTTGGGTTTTACTATTCGGTTTTTGTTTGCACAGCCAGCCCAAAATCTGGAGACACATTAAACAAAAGTTATATAAGCCCTTAAATCAATTAAAGACTAGCCAATTAAAATTAACTAACAATTTCTAAATTGGATCACAAAATTAAGAAAAATTTACTTTATGTATATCCAGCAACTGTAAGAGTGCGTAATTTGGTACTTACTTTTTAATCCACCGACTAACAAGCATTATATAAAGGTTGCTCATGTTGCATCAAAAGTATTTCTTGGTTTGGAACTATTAGCAAGTTACCTCAATAGATTTCTTGCTTGTTGTACTGCACAAACTCTAAATTTAGTAATTAACGAATTTGTTTAGGAAAAGTTGACATTAGAATACTATAGAGTTCCCATACTTTTCCGTACTCACACTATATTAAATCTTTGCTTATAAAAGAATTACAAAAAAACTAATGCTTGATTGTGAACCTGCAATGGAACTTAACCTACAAAATGTGCTAACGTTTACTAACAATTAATAATTTATGTATTCAGAGTTCTTTAAAAAGAAGCTCCGCTAAAATCTTTTGAATTAAAAATTTGCAGGATTTACAATTACTACTAAGTGATTTTAATTCCGCTGGCACTCCTTTCAAGCTTACTTTTCTGAAATATTTTGTTTATTACTACATTCGATTAACGTTCTTTTATTATAAGCTCAGTGCCAATACTCATTAAGTTTTTTTTTTCATTTTTTAAACCTGGTGGAGGTCCCAAAATAATTTCTTAATAAGAGTTTTCAAAATTCAATTTTAAATGAATTAACTTTTGGATGGCAAAGAAGAGTTTTATGAAAGCCATAGAAAGCAATGAACAAATATCAAAAATAAAATCTGTAAATGATGTCAGAGATTCCTTTGACAACTGAAAAGAAGAGATAAAACATCGACATATTTTTTAATATTGTGAAAAGGGAAAAACCGATACTTAAAACAAAATTGCCTTAACTATACTTGATGTTTCAGGAACTCAGGTATCAGTTGAACGAGCCTTTCTTACGTATAAAAAAAAAAAAAAAAAAAACCTTGTCAACATAAAAAAAAAAAAAAAAATTAAAAAATTTAAAAATATATTAAAAACGGGGTTCAAACCAAAAATTCAGAGAGTTCCAAAGAACCGGTCCGCACCGAACCGAACCTCAAGTTTTGCAACGGGTTTCGAACCCCTGACCGAACCTTCTGCAAATTGAGGGTTTCATAAGTACTCCTAAAAAGTAAAGTGGAATTCAGAACAGGTCCGTATATTCATTTTTTAAAAGAATCTTTCACATTGAATTAGAAACTAATCTAGTTCATAATCCACAAAATGCTTTTAATTTAAATTCACCAAAAAAAAATTCCAGATTTGCAGGCATTCAAGCGTGGCCAAGGCAAAACTAAAAATTTTAATAACATTACCAAAAATGTTGGCAGACATGTGGTATTTAGCATAATTAGCCCCACGGAAGCACACACACACAAACATTGGTTAGCATTAAAAGTGAAACAAGAAAATTAAATTTGTAAATTTATTTCATTGCAGGTTTAACCATGTGAAAGGCTAAAAGTGGCAGAGCAACACCAGCAACAACATTGTAATTAAAACTGTACCACAAACACCAACAGAGAGAGAGAGAGAGTGGAAACCAACAACATGTGGCTAGTCTTGCTAAGCCTACAATTGGTCAGCGGAGAGGAAATGTTAACTGACACAAATACCACCGCCTCCAATTGGTATTCCACGAATGACAGTTTTTCCTCGCCAAGCAGCTCATTCACCCAACCTGAAGAAGATCTCATCTATGGTACAGATCTGCCCACCTATCAACATTGCATAGCCACACGCAATTCCATAGCAGATCTATTCACCGTCGTTTTGTATGGCTTAGTGTGTATTGTGGGTTTATTTGGCAACACTTTGGTGATTTATGTGGTTCTAAGATTCTCAAAAATGCAAACCGTAACCAATATCTATATACTCAATCTGGCCATAGCCGATGAGTGTTTTCTCATAGGCATCCCCTTTTTATTGTACACCATGCGCATCTGTAGCTGGAGATTTGGCGAGTTTATGTGTAAAGCCTATATGGTTAGTACTTCGATAACGTCGTTTACCTCTTCCATTTTTCTGCTCATCATGTCGGCCGATCGTTATATAGCCGTTTGTCATCCCATTTCATCGCCCCGTTATCGCACTTTACACATAGCCAAGTTAGTTTCCGCCTTGGCTTGGTCTACTTCGGCTGTGCTGATGCTGCCGGTGATACTCTATGCCAGCACTGTGGAACAGGAGGATGGTATCAATTATTCGTGCAACATCATGTGGCCAGATGCTTATAAGAAACATTCGGGCACCACTTTCATACTGTATACCTTCTTTTTGGGTTTTGCCACTCCTTTGTGTTTTATTTTGAGTTTCTATTATTTGGTAATACGCAAACTTCAATCGGTGGGACCGAAACATGCAACAAAATCCAAAGAGAAGCGTAGAGCTCATCGTAAGGTCACACGTCTGGTCTTGACGGTGATAACGGTTTACATCTGCTGTTGGCTACCGCATTGGATGTCACAGCTGGCCTTAATCAACTCCAATCCCGCTCAGCGGGATCTTTCTCGTTTGGAAATTTTAATCTTCCTCCTATTGGGGGCTTTGGTCTATTCCAATTCGGCCGTAAATCCCATTCTCTATGCTTTCCTCAGTGAGAATTTTCGTAAAAGCTTTTTCAAAGCCTTCACCTGTATGACCCAGCAGGATATCAATGCTCAGCTACAGCTGGAACCGAGTGTTTTTACCAAGCAGGGGAGTCGCAGACGTGGTGGCTCGAAACGATTGCTGGCACCAAATCCAGAGCAACAGCCTCCCCTATTACCGCTCAATGTGGGCAATAATAATTCATCGACTACCACTTCCTCGACCACCACAGCTGACAAGACCGCCTCAACGGGGGCGCAGAAATCAAACAGCTCCCAGAACGGCAAGTTGCAAGTGCCGTCTTTTTTTCACCCGGGTAGCGAGAATTTGATCATTTGTTTGGGTGAGCAACAGGAGACATTTTGTACCACCACGGGGAGAAGAGGATCAGGCCTGGTGCAGCAAACTGATCTATAACTAAATGGCAAGGGGATTTGTATCTCAACTTAGATACGAAGCATTTAAATTCTACTTTAATGGGGTAATATTTTCTATTTATGTGTTGAATTGTTCATGAGTAAGTGAACAAAATTGAGTGGCTCAAGCGAACTTATTCTTCTGCAATTGCTCTTTTTTGTTCAGTTTATCATATTCTTGTTCATTTGTTTCTACATGTTCAGTTGTTCAGTCGCTTTTCACTTGTAAGTTCAATGTAAACTAAGCAAATTGAACAACTAAACAAAAAGGAACAGGAAAGAACTGAACATCTAAGCAATAATGTGAGTAAAGCGAACAACTGAACAAAGTTACTTGAGCATCCCAATTCGTGAGCAATTTTACCCAACACTTACGCAACGCTAAACTAAACACCAAATGAGTTTAACTTAAAATTAACAGTATTATTAATGTACTTAACCCTCAGGCAACTGCCGGCAAATGATTTTAAAATTATAAAATATTTACTATGTAGATTTTTATTGTATAATAAATATTTATATGTCATAGTTTTATAACATCCTGGTCCAATCATGTTCAAAAAACAACGATTAATGTAATTTTCTATCAAGCTTAAAGCCTAAATACAGTTTGACTTGCAAAAAGCAAGCCATTCATCAGATTACATAATTGAGATAACTTCGTCTACCACCAACTCTTTGTACACCTCTCAGATATTCTACGAATAAAAACTACCTTTATGAATGAAAGTATATTTATATATGTTCATTTTTATAATTTCAAAGAATGCAATTCAATGAAGCTTATTAAAAGAACATATATGAATGTAAACAAAATTGAACCCAGCCCAAAACAAATGCGTTAATACATAAACAATTATTTTAAACAGTTTTTAAAATTTAAACAAAATTATTTTTTCGATGTGAGCTCTATTATGTGTTTCCCATAAAGCATTACCCATTTATACAAGAAAAACCAGAAATAATACACGCAGAGTAATGTCATTTTTTAGATCAAATAAACAGTTGCATAATTTTTGAAAATAAAATTTTGTATGCTCAATATTTCATGATATTTTGGCCTGCAAATTTCAGGAAATTTTGATATCAACATTTTTGAACAGTTTATTCCCATGATCATTAAAGTACTTTAATTTGGCTTCAAACTTTAAGGGGTTTGCAACCTAAGTACACAGAGAAAAATACCCGTTAGAATTATAATGACATCATGAATTTTTGTTGACGATAGTTTACCCAAGCACGTTTTTTCGATATTCATTTGTTAACATTTGTTCATGCCAGAACCTAAATTGTTATACATTTACATTTGTTAATATACAGGGTTTGTCCGGAAAGTAATTGGACTGATTTTCTTTCGCCGCGACTGTACTTCGGAGTGTGAGCGCACCGACTGGATTCGGTAGAGGGCGTTCCTAGCTAACAAACGGGCGGCTGGTCAGTTGTCTTCGAGGAGAGTTAGTACAGGCATTTTCGCGCGACGTGTTTCTGTGAGTGTTGCAAGCCGGTAAATCTGCAACAGAGACATTTGATATGATCAAGCAGGCTTACCCAGATGTTGCTTTAGCAAGAAGTGGTGTGTTTCGGTGGCACCAGGCCTTTTTGCAGGGCCGACACCGACAATGTGACTCGTGTGAGCAAAGTTTTGAACTCAGACCGTCGAAATTAATTGCTAGATGTTAAATTTACCAAAATCTGTGGTTCATGAGATTGTTACGGAGCATTTGTACATGCTCAAGGTGTGCGCGAAGATGGTCCCACAAGTGAACTTGAAAAGTGACGTCTTGTGAAGAGCAACCTGACCAAGGCCGGCATCCCCACGCTTCTGCAGCCGCCCGCATTTGTATATTTTTTTATTTTTTACAGTGCAATATCGTCCCAAAATCCAATTTTTCGTCCAAAACATCAAAATAGATTGGACGTAATTTAACTGGTTTCATTTCTATTTAACACAAAACAATTTCAGCTCTAGTCAATTCATCACCCGTCAGTTCAGCAGAACACAAACACAACACTAGGAATTTCAACACATTGCTATTTTAACCAGGGCTCAATACCGGAACTGGAACCGTTAACCGAAATAAACCGTTTCAAATCGCGTACCGGAACCGGAACCGATACAAATTTGCTTCTGAGAACTGAATACAGTTTACCGTTATTATTGGAACCGATAGCACCGGAACGAAACCGAAATTTTGGTACCGTTACAGTTTCGGTTTTTTTTTATACTCTGTACCCAAACCTATTTAACTAGAGAGGAAACATTTTCGACCTTATAAATATTCTTAATCGGCATCAACAGCCAATATACTCCTTTCCCCTTTTAAAAAACCAAACACAGATGATATGGAGATACAGGTTTGAAAGGTATAGGACATATCAAGTTAATTTTCACTTTTCGCCATGTCGCAATGACCATTTTTTAAGATGGTAAACTCTTACCTACTTTGACCCCCAGCCCATTGATGGTTACACAGGTCATTTTTTGGGCACTAGTAAGTTTGTGGATTTGGATGCACTGCAAATTGGAAATATAAACACATTCGTCTATCAAAATAGCACTTAAATTTTTTGAAAACATTAAAACGTTCTTTACTGGTGGTCAGAGTCCTCCACAAAGTTCCCAGAATTATTTTAGTGGACGTATAAAATTCGAAGTTGAATTAATATCATATTTATGAGCATATAATGCAATCATTAGTTCTTACAATGTTAACTATATATATAATTTGACTTTAAATGTGAAAACATTCATATTGTGTTGAATTTTGATTTGTTTCATTACCAAATCAATTTTCGTTTTCCGATCCGAAATGACTCTTTCGTCGGGAGAAAATGGTAGTACGGTAGCCGCGACTCCTCTGAAAGAGTCGTTTGTGACTCTTCTAAAGTAGTCAAGAATCATTTTCGAGTCGTATTTCCAAATCAGTTTCGCGTCGAGGCCAAAAACAAGTTCATATATTCAATCACCCGCGAAATCAATATTCGAATAGAAAAAGAAAACTATTTTGTTTGTGTGTGTCAGTGGTGTACGAATTTCAATGAAAGCACATTTTAAGCAATTTGTTGTTGCGATTCGATTTTCGAGTCTTCTTTAAAGAAGGCACCAATCTCTTTTTACAGGTCAGCAACAAGACGACTCGAAAAAGACTCCTCAAAGTGATTTTTGTTATAAACGATCTTACGAATGCTGGCTCGGGCTATTACTTTGCGTAGCACAACAACACATGCGTGTCTTGAGGAATGGGCAAGGGCGCCCCTGCTTTAACCGAAACATTCATTTCGGGACGTACCAGAACCGAAACCGGAACCAATATTCGTTTCGCGATTTTCACAATACAATTTTAACACAAGCCATTTTAGCCCAACAAATTCAATCATTCGTCAATTCAACACACAACCACTTAAGCACAAAGAAATTGATTTAGAGAGAACCTATGACTTATAAGACGATAATTAATTATTGTAATATAAAATTGTATAATTTTATATGCTAGAATCAAAGTGAAAGAGTTTACTGCAATCCGCGAATTTTTATCATGGACCCTTTATTCCTTCACACGTCATTTCATCACAAAATTTCAAAAAAAAGTAAAACTACGAGAGTGAATTAAGTATTAGGTCGAAGCAAAAAACGAATTGAAAAAAGGTCGAGGCCTTTACATATAAACAAATTGAAATAACGAGGGTAAATAATTAGTAAATCTTTTTTTCGCTCGCTAGAAATATTAAAACAAAAAACCGGCCGCGCTAACCTATTTCTTAAATAAGTAAACGAGACTTTTCTATGTTGACGACATATGAATCAATTTCTATGTTTTTGATCCCAAATTGCGAGAGTTTTGTCGCGTTAAGTATCTGATTCCGTCGAATATCGGTTTGCGATGTTTGGTCTGCTGTGGTTAATTATATAGTTATATCCATGTATGTACCAAAATATTAAATAATTGTAATCAATAATTTTTTTAAAATTGTCTTGTGATGAATTTGTTCATGTACTGAATGGCAATTGTTAAAATTGAACTGTGTTAAAAATCGGGGTGTTTTTAGACAAGTGTTGAATTGACATGTGTTTAATTTCAGTGTAATACAATTTTCTTATGCTAAAATTGTATTGAATATGCATGTGTTGAAATTGCTTGTGTTAATTTTGTGTGTTGAGTGAATTTGTATAGACGTGTCACAAATTAATTAGCCCTTCTCCTTTCCTGTGCTCTCTTCGCTTTCATGCCAATTTACATCTCTATGAGGAATCTAGTCATTAAAATATTTCTATTTTTTACCATTTGTCCATATTTTGGCATAAAGTATTTGCTCTGTGTAGGTTCTGATCACATTCTTATAAAAACAATTTCCGTAATTCAATAATCATTCAACCGGAGCAGGTTAAACCAAACACATAAAATGTGAGATTAAATTCTTTAATTGCCCAAAGAAAATTCAGACATTCATAAAATAAAATAAATAACTTATACAGGGGCGACCAAATTCGCCAAATGCGTCAGTGGAACAATTAATGTCTGTATGGCTGACAAACGGGGAGAATTTAATTAAAATACAACGAGCGAGCCGAGAGAGAGTATGAAAAAAAATATGTATACAAAAATACTTCAAAAAGAAATGCAGTTTGCTTATTAAAAGATTTTAAAGAAACTTTAAGTATATAAATATCATTTGTAAGTGTGTATGAGTGTGTGTGTGCATGAGAGTAGCTGGCAAGTAAACTATCTAATTTAGTTTGCAAAACATGGAAAGAGCATTTTCTCTCTTTCTACCATTTTGGGTTTGGGTAAATTGTAAACTTGTGCTATAATTTTAAGCTAAATGAATGTAATTGAATTATTTAAATGTGCTTGTAAGTGCGTTAATAAAAACACTTTTGTACAAAACTTGAAAATGAGTTATATGGAATGTAATTGGAATTGCAAATAGCATTTATAAGGTAACAAACTAACAAATAACAGAGTAAAGTGTAAGCATATCTGACAAATTGCAGCTAATTTAAAAAAGAATAATTATGCCTTAAAGAGAAAGGTTTTTGATTTCCTGGACTGGCAGTCTGAAATAAGCCATAAGCTTTTAATATCAAAAATAATTTTTGCTCCAATTTTTTGTGTTTTTATTGTTCCTTTATAGTCTACTCCCTAACAGACTTTTTAAGATGCCATAATCGACTGTTATATGAATAATATATATTTTTATTGTGGTGATATTCCACAACAGCATTAAATACAATCAGGATTTGCTTTCGAATGCTGTTGCCTCACGGAGTCCTCCTTTTAAGGCGTTGGCCATTCGCACTTGAAGTGGATAAAAGGCGGGGTGGAGAGGCTTACGCACAGAGCCTGCGACGACAATAGCGAAATGCATTTACAGCGTAATCCAATCAGTGCAATAATGAAATGCTAAGTGTCAGACACACACACATACAGAGTGGAGCAGTCTCCCAGTCGGAGAGCAGACAGCGGGCAACAGAGCTGGACACAACTCAGCTTATGGTTACCCAAAATGCAGCAGGGTCTAAGTGGAATGAAGTACTTTTATGTACAGGTCACGTTTTATATTTCACTCAGATGGTAGGTATGTTTGGGATTTTTAATAACCCACGTTTCAGATTGCTCGAAAGCTACAAGGAAAAGTTGATGAGTCAGGTTGCTGCAAAAAAAGATAAGAGAAATTTCTCAACATAGAGCTTTGTTTTCCCTTTCAAACTGACATTAGAAATTTGGAAGGTTCGGGCCGTGCGCACAAAGACACTTAGAAACCCGAACCAAACCGGCTCTTAAAGATCTTAAGTAGTGAACCCACATTTTCCAAAAACGATCTAAAAACCAAGCAACTCAAGGTTAGGAAAATGGAAGTTAAAATAAAAGCTATTTGATTGTAAAAAAGATGCCGAACACATACAATGCACTATGGTCCAGACGACCACTTTGGTTAGCCAAAACCTCATTTTAAAAGGTAAAAAAATAACGTACTTTCCCGATCGCTCTGCATCAGAAAAAGTGGGACAAAATCTCTGTTGCGTACCAGAATTTCCGTAGATGGCGCCACATTCGCGCGAAATCAGCTGTTAAACATAGCGGTTTTGTTGAACAGCACGTGCGGCAAAAATTACCAATTTGATTGCAATTAAAATCTTTGTAAAGTATAAAACCTATTTTAACAAAGTTTTGTAATGAATTATAATCAGTGGGGTTTTTGTATTTAAGTGTTTTTGTAATGTAGACTGTTTGTATGAGTTGTGCTGTCTTCATCAATTTTATGTCAAAGTGAGTCTGTATGTGTCGATTTGTGATGAAAACTAATATTTAAAAATTATAAAAATAATTTGGCTATTCCGGCCGGAGACTAATTGTGTGTCGTAGATTAAATAATTCCCTTTGTAATGCATTTTTTAAATTTGTCAACTTTTAGCCACATCTCTTGTAATTTGCATTTATAGATCATAACCTCAAATTCAACAATGCAGGTTGTTTGGCTTTGTGGCATTTAGAGAGGAGCAAAGCATCCAAGGAAGAAAATACTGTGCACAAATTTATGAAAACAAAGCTTTGTAGCGACATTTCAGTTGAAATGAATAAAGCTGTTTTAGATGCTTCAATGAGGTTTTGTTACCGTTTGGCGGAAAAATGGAGGATGTGCAAGTCATATGAAAAGGCTTTTAAACGAAAGCATGCCCGGATTGGTTAAATGCACAAACATGTATATCGTTCAAAAACAGTTCAATCAGTTGGACGCCCTGCATTAGCGTATCCCAAAAAAGTCGAAGAGAGCACGAAGATGCTGCAGATCTTGTCGTATCCGAGGAAGGAAACCTTAGTTTATTGCTTCAAGCGGCAAGCATGGCCGCCCGAAAACAACACAAACACGATCTCGCGCTTATGTTTTGAAACTGTATCACTTATGCCCAGAAAAAGCTAAATTAATTCGCAATGCAGTACGAACCAGTGGAAAAGCCGACACCGATTTCACTAAGCGAAGCGTTAGCCTTTGCTCACTTGACAAAGATCTCAGCAAAGCAAAGTATTACGCAATAAGGGATCAATATGCGCCATACATATCCTTCATTACCAATGAAATTGTGGACCAGAAAAAAAGAATGCCGGCAAATAACATTTTGGTATCAGACAAAGCAAGTTACGCTTCCAACACCTTCTAGCCCACACTGCTGGTAGAGAATTGTTCGCTTACGAGAAAGTTATTTTAAATGTAATGCAAAAGAGAATGGCGTGGACTTTTTGGTTGCGGAGACCTTTATGAGTTATGGTTTCATTGAAATATTTTATATTTCAGAGCACCTTTGCACAACCTTTCCCTCCTTGCGGCAACATGAAAAAATTTGTTTAATATTTTTTAATAAAATGTGC
>JAEIFU010004420.1:0-15126 GCA_018904235.1 Lordiphosa stackelbergi | reverse complement strand
AGAGCTCGCAAAATATGGTCAACCAAATTTTCTATACTGTCTGCTCACCGAAATGACAGGAAAAACTTTAACAAGTTGCTCACTCTCTCAACAGAACACTAGATTTTCATTTTCTAGTCTTTTCTGTTTTCATAATGTGTTCGATGAGAGAAACACACTGAGCTGTCTGACTATAACAGTTGATGGGGACAATTTCGTTTGGGTGTCAACAGCTGAGCATAAACAACTGAGCAAATCGAGCCAAGTGTCCGAGCCAAAGTGTCTTTTTGTTGTTTTGTTACACCTCACCTTGGCCTACTAGGATTAAAAAAAAAGAAAAGAAAAATATACAATATTCGATGTATTATAATTGAAATACTTATTTTTTTAGCATTAAGTAGCTGAATCATCCCAAGCGTTTTCACGATAAACTTAGTCTTTAACAACGTATATTTAATTATTTGCAAATTAGTTCCTTGGACTGATTTCTCCAGTCTAGTCATAAAAACAATTTTAAGTGATATGAGCTTGCGTTTAACCATAACCTTTATATCATCTTTTATGGACAGCCCTTTCACATGGACATGATCTATATTTCTGGAAGCTATTGGAGCCATTTGCAGGGCATTATGTATATATTTTGTTGACAATTTCGCGAAACCCTTTGCAGGCTTATAGTACCTACCTTTTCCTCATAAATGGGTCGAAAACTTCTCGATTTTTAGCCGTTAATACCGCCTATTTTATTATAAATAAAAAAATAAAAATAAAAAATAATTAATTAATAAGGCGCGCTTAAGGCGCGTGGTCGGTCCCACAATAATGATACATGCCAATTCCTCTTTGTTGGAAGGTCTTTATTCAATTGTTCTTAAGGTTTATACAAAAGTGTTGGTATGCCTGCAGACTGCGAACAGCGCTGTCGGTGACGCCGGCAGCGGGGCGGGTCTGTGTTGGGAGTATGTGTATGTGGAGTGAGTAGCGGCGATAACGTCGCGAAGAGAGGGGGAGAAAGACGTAATATGTGACGGCAACGGCCGCGCCATGCGGAGATATGCTGACGCGGGGCTTTGGCTGTCAATGAGAATAATTGATCAAATTACTCCAGACTTGAATCAGTTTATGTAACCATTGCAGCAAAGTGCTACAATATGTTTTAATATGTTTGATGCAAAACACTGAGTACAGTGTGCATTCGATATGTGCGCATACTACATCTCCCTCCTTTTGAAAAATAACGTAATTCTATGAAGTTATTTTAATAATGTATATATTATCAAACATGGTTATTTAAAGTTTTATTATTAATTCTTATTCTATCAAATCTAGAAGAAAGATAGTGTCTCTTTTTTGTTTTTTTTTTTTTTTTTTTTAAATTCTGTTTTTTTTTTTTCGTTTTCGCATTTTATTGTTTTTATTCTTTTTTATTAGTTGATCATGATCATGAAAATTTTTAGTTATTATAAATTTTAACCTATCCTTATGTACCTTCTGTGGTTTTTTCTTTCCTAACCTAATTGTTATATTATCGTTTATCTCGATATTTTCTACTCTATATGGGCCTGTGTAGTTATTTTCTAACTTGTGCCCTGTTTCGTTTTTTAGTAAAACTAAATCTCCTATTTCTAGCTTAAAATCTTTTGCTTTCTTATCATAAAGCGTTTTTCGCTTTTGCTTTTCCTTATCTAACATAATTCTAGCTCTTTTATAGGCTACTTCTAATCTAAATTTTACTTCTTTAGCATAATCATCTATATTATATAGAGGATCTATCATATCTTTGTTTCTAAAGTTAATGAATTGTCCCGGTGGCCTTCCGAATACAAGTTCATATGGACAGTAGTCGTGTGCTACTGACGGGGTTGTATTGAAACAGTAGGTGAAATAATTCAACCATATGTCCCAGTCATTTTTGTCGATCGAAATATAAGAACGGATGTATTCGTTAAATGTTCGATGACTTCGCTCAATTGTTCCAAGGGTTTGGTGATGGTGAGCTGTTGAATGTATATTGTTTATTTTCATGTATTTACATAAGTCTGTGATTAATGAATTTTTATATTCAGTACCCATGTCCGTAATGAACGTTTTCATTGGACCATACTTGAGTATGAAAGATTCAAAAATTGCTTTAGCAACTGTTTTAGCACTTTTGTTTGGTACTGGTATAGTGACTAAATATTTTGTTAAGTCACATATAATGGTAACTGCGTACTCATTGCCATCCTCAGTTTTCGGAAGTGGGCCAATGGTATCAATCAGTACAGTATCAAATGCTGTTGCTGGAGTTGGGGTTAGAGTCATAGGTGTCTTTGTATGGGTCGTTGTTTTTGCTTTTTGGCATTTCAAACAAGACTTTACATACTGTCTTATTGTCTTAGTCATTGAGGGGCCAATAAAAATATTTTCGTATTTTCGACAGGGTTCGCGACATCCTGAGTGGCCTCCTTCAATTGGTTCGTCATGGTATTTTGACAGAATTGCTTTTATTTGAGCTGTGTCGTTTTTGTCTATTATGGTCACCTTTGGGAGTATGCATACTCGTACTTTCTTTAAAATACTATTGCCCATTTTTTTAAATATACTTAGTGATACAGATTCAAAAATTTGATCACTTGGTGACATTTTCAATTGGTTTATATTAAGTATTCCGGCTTCTGTTTCAAGCCTTTGGAAAAGCTGACCTAAATCGAGTTTTCCATTGGAGTACAAATCATCAATTGTGAATCGTGAAATCACTCGTTTTCCCACTTTGAACAAACACTTGTGCTTGTCGAGTTTTAGTTTGCACACATTTTTGACATCGTTGTTGTTGATTACTTCATAGACATTGGGCTTTTTATTTTCATTTTGCTCATGCAGTTTTATAGCAGTGCACTAAAAGCTGTACTGCTTTCTTGGCCTGGGTGCAGGAAGTTTTTTCTGTCTTGTTGAGGACCTAAGAGCCCTTCAATATTTGTCTATTCACTTTCTTGAGCCTTCAATTGTTATTCTGGATAGAGCATCTGCAGTATGATTATCTTTCCCCTTGAGGTATTCGACAGTAAAATCATATTCTTCCAAATCAAGTCTCATTCTTGTAGAGCTTGGAACTTGGATTTTATTGGAAAACAGATATGTTAATGGTCTGTGATCCGTTTTTTTTGAGAAATGCAAAAACCTTCCATAAACGTAAGGTCTGAAGTGTTTTATTGCCCAGTGTATAGCAATTCCTGCTCTATAGTTGATTTGTTGCTTTCACCTTGTGTAAAAGATCTGGAGGCATATGCAACTGGGTTGCATTCCATTATGCTCCTGGGTTAATACCGCTCCGCAAGCGTGTTTGCTAGCGTCTGTGATTATGCAAAAATCTTTTTTGAAGTCTGGGTACTGCAGTAATGTTGGTTTCATTAATGCTTCTTTTAAGTACTCGAATGCGTTCTTGCATTTTGGAGTCCATTGAAATGAACGTTCTTTTACAAAGAAGCCTCGTTATGGCGTGAATGTTCTGCGAAATTTTTGATAAACGTCCGATAATAGTTACAGAAGGCAACGAATCTACGTGCACTATCTGCATCATTTGGGTTGGATAGTCAATTCGTATCTTTCTCAGGAAGGATGTAGTTACGGTACATTTGCGAGGATTAACCTCGTTCGCAAAGAATGAACATTTCTGGGGAAAAAAGTTCAAAATTATGCAGAATTTGCCAAATTTTAAAGTGAGACAAGCCGCTGACTACGGAGGCATCCAGTAAAGTAATGTTGTTTCTAGACTCGGAATGCGTGTCATCATTTATAAAGAACACTTGGTGCGATTGTCGAGTTCTCTCGTTTCAAAATTTTTACATCGTATGTTGATTTCTCATACATCAGGCTTATTATTTTCATTTTTGCTCATGCAATTTTATAGCAGTGCTACTAATTAGTCTGTGTACTACTTTCTTGGCCTGCGGGGTTGGAAAAATATTTTAATTTTAAAAAAAAAAACATTTTCTGTCTTGTTGAGGACTTTCTATCAATATTTGTCTATTCATTTCTTTGAGCTCTTCAATTGTTATTCTGGATAGAGCATCTGCAATATGATTATCTTTCCCCTTGAGGTATTCGACAGTAAAATCATATTCTTCCAAATCAAGTCTCATTCTTGTGAGCTTGGAACTTGGATTTTTCATTGAAAACAGATATGTTAATGGTCTGTGATCCGTTTTTTACGAAGAAATGCCTTCCATAAACGTAAGGTCTGAAGTGTTTTATTGCCCAGTGTATAGCAGCTAATTCCTGCTCTGTAGTTGATTTGTTACTTTCACCTTGTGTAAAAGATCTGGAGGCATATGCAACTGGAAGTTGCATTCCATTATGCTCCTGGGTTAATACCGCTCCGCAAGCGTGTTTGCTAGCGTCTGTGATTATGCAAAAATCTTTATTGAAGTCTGGGTACTGCAGTAATGTTGGTTTCATTAATGCTTCTTTTAAGTACTCGAATGCGTTATTGCATTCTGGAGTCCATTGAAATTGAACGTTCTTTTTACAAAGCCTCGTTAAGTGGCGTGAATGTTCTGCGAAATTATTTATGAAACGTCTGTAATAGTTACAGAAGGCTACGAATCTTCGTGCACTATCTGCATCTTTTGGGACTGGATAATTTTTAATTACGTCGTATTTTTTCTCATCCGGAAGGATGCCTTTATCGGTACATTTATGACCGAGATATGTAACCTCATGCATAAAGAATGAACATTTCTCTGGATGTAATTTTAAATTGAATTTGCGACAAAGTTCGAAGACATTTGTCAAATTTTTGAACATATGTTGTTCGGAACATCCGATGACTACTAGGTCATCCATGTAAAGAAATGCTTGTGATGGTTCTAGACCAGAAAATGCGAGTGTCATCATACGCATAAAAGAATTTGGGGCTACTTTTAGTCCATATGGTAATCGTGTATAACGATAAGAGCCTGTGCTCGTTGAAAATGATGTCATATTCCTTGATTTCTCATCAAGTTCTATCTGGTGAAATCCAGACATTAGATCGAGACATGAAAAGTATTTTGCTCGACCTAGTTGATCTAGAATATCTTCTATTCTTGGAAGTGGGAACTTGTCCGCTAGTAACTTTTTGTTAATTTGGCGATAATCAACTACTAAACGCCATCTTTTTTCCGTTGAATTTGGAAGTGATTTCTTGGGTACCAAGAGAAGTGGGCTGTTATATTCAGAGATGGATGGTTCGACAATGCCATCTTTAATTAGTTTTTGTACCTGATCGTTTATTTCTTGCTTTTCCGACTCAGCATTTCTGTAGTTTTTTATGTATACAGGTGTTTTATCATTCAATCTAAGCTTTTGTTTATAGAAATTGTTTGCGGATATAGGTTCTGTTTCTAAACCAAATATATCACTGTATTCAGTGCAAAGTTCGGTTAGTTTAGATTTAAACTGTTTAGGGAATTTTAATTTTTTCAATATTTCCCTTGTTCTTGACTTTTCTTTGTTTAACTGGATTATATCGTAGTCATTAAGTGACTCAAACTGTATGTTTTGACTGTCAATTTCTGTATTTTTCGAAGTGGTATTTACTATGCGAATGTATGCATTATTACTTGTTACTATTGAGCTTGCTATTATTATTCCCGGCTGTATCTCCTGATTGGGAACTAAAACCGTTTTTTCACTAGTCTTTAATCTTACTTGTCGTATGACTTCAGATCTAGCAGGTAATAATAATGAGTCATTCTCGAGTGAGTGTTTTATTGGAATTTGGATGTGTGTATGGAAATTTTTTGGGCGCAAAATTAGTGTATTTTTCTCCTCTTGATAGTCTAATAAACAATTAAATTTTTTGAAAAAATCATAGCCCAATATGCCATCTGTTGGTATCGAAAAGTTTTCTGGTACTACATGGAAATCATGTGGTACAATGTACTTGTCTGTAAGTAGTTCCAGATGTACTAGACCATAAGAACGTGTTGTTCCTTGTCCAATACCTGTTATATTGCTTATAATGTTTGTATTTATGTTGTAATATTCATTTTGTTGGTGTTTTATCACCGAAATGTCTGCTCCTGTATCAATCAAAAATGTCAGATTTGACTTTGTTTCTTCATTTTGAACTGTAATTATATTACTTAGATTGAGATTGATTGAGTATACTTTTACTGATTGTTGTTGCTCAAGGGGGGTTGAGCGTTTTCCGAATTTGTTGTTCGGATGTTGTGATTTCCTCTGTTGTTTTGACCTCTGTAGTTATTGTTGTTTTGGCCTCTATAGTTGCCATTATTGGCACCTCGACCACGGTTGTTGTAACTGTTATTATTGTTGTTGCTGTTATTATAGTTTCCTCTATTTCCTTGGTTACCTTGGTAACCTCTGCCTCTATTTCCGTTATTTTGATATCCACCGCGTCCATTGTGTCCACGGTTGTATCTATTTGAATAATAGAGGACAGAATCAGTTTTTCCAGTTGCCTCAGTGCAACTGTTGACAAATTTCGATATGACATCGTTCATTGTTGTGAACGTGCCTGCCTGCATGATAAGTTTGACCTTGTCAATGCTGCAATTTTGTGTCATGGCTTTTACTGCATGTTGGACACTGTATTTTGTGGCTAGTTCTGGAGTTAGTCCATCATGGATATATGCTCCTTCCAAGGCTTTTACTAAATGTTCTACTTCCTCTGTGTATACGTTGGCAGTCTTACTTTTCTGCTGCAAATTTAAAAGCCTGGCTGAAATTACTTCAACCGATTCTCCTTTTACTGTTGATCTTAGTTTTTCGATAATCTGTTGAATGGTACTCTCGGTACTAATCAGATTTCTAGCATGTCCTTTCAATTTTGTTTTGATGACTGCAATAGCTGTCGGCTCGTGGTTCTCTTTAATAGAGTCCACCAGTGTAAGTGCGTCTATGAAGCTTTGTAAATTTTCGGCCTTACCATCGAAATCAGGTATTAGGCTCGAAGCTGTTTTAAGAAACGAAATCACTGTTTGTGACATGTTTGTTCTTTGTCTTATTGTAGGTGTGGGTGGTGTTAATTTTATTTCCTCTTCTGGTGTACTTTGTCCTTCGTCCATAAGTACCGAAGGGTCGAAATATGCTGGTAAGTGTAATACATTCGGACAAGACAACTGTAAGTTGTGTCTTTCTGAAATATAGTTTAAATTTTCCCTTAGTCTGCTGACTTCATCCGCTGCTTGTGAATAGTGCGGGGAGGTAAGTCTTATTCTATTGGTATATACCAATTCTCTTATTATATTGTATGTTGATATTAATACGTCTATGTGCTTAAGTTTGGTCTCATTTGAGATAAATGCACTTTTATTCAGACACTTGAAGGATTTGTCGAATCTATTTCTATTTTCCCTTATGGTTTCCGCTATTTGCTTCCATTCCATATGTACGCATTTTGTGTACTTGCGGGATCAATTGTTTTTTTTTTTTTTTTAATATTTTGTCTAATTCTGTTGCTCTGCTTAGATATTTTTTCTTTAAGCACCTATTGTGCAATTTGTAAATTTTAAAAAATAGATTTGCACACATGATCACAACTATAATGATCAATAGTGTTGTTACCATTCCCAAATCTTTGTTTTCAACCTCCACTTTGTTAATGACATTTGTAGTGGAGTCCACTGTTTTTGTGTCGATTAACCCCATATTGGTTGTATTATTCGTTATGTAACTTGTATTAAGAGTTGAGACTTCTGGCTCGTTACTTGGGGAATCTAAATCTTTACTTATACTGTTACTATTCATTAAAATTTATAGTTTGAAAATTTGTATGTCTTGCATACGAAAGCTTGCGTTTTCTAGGAGATTGAAAAAAGAAATTGATTTTATTGGCATTGATTGTGTCATAACTGAAAATCTTCATGAAAAATATTTTCTTTTTTTTTTTCAAATCTTCATGTTTTTTATTTTTTTTTTTTTTTAAATTGCGAAAAAACAGAATTCAAAATAAATAGGATAAAAATTTTTTATTGCTACTGGGTGAAGTACCCAGTGCCAGAGACGTGGAAATGTTATTGTTATTTGTCATATGGTTGGCTCACAATTTTTATTTATACAATTAAACGTCCAACCCTATGATGTTAGTAAAAAGCCTAACAGAAATTAGTAGTTTTCAAGCAGCGCTTTCGCGCATCGGCTTGGTTAGAGGTTTTAAAAATATTGGCAATTTAGGCATTGGCATAAATGCAGCCTTTATTGCGTTACTTTGCACCAGTGCGAAGTATGTTGTCTATAATCGTTAGGTTCTTCATGTGTTCCTCCCTCTCCTGGGGAGTTGTTGACAACTTTAGCAAGTCCTTGATGAGTTTCCTTTTTTGTAGTAATTTTATTCGCTGTCCACTCCTGTGGCGTTTCTTCTTGGTGATTTTCTTCTCCTGCCGTGCCCGGTACTCAGCTATTGTGAGTGGGCGAGGTCCATCGATGGGACACACCTCCAAGGCTCTTGAAGACTTGGTGCGTCCCTTTGCTCAATAGGAGCAGCCTCCTGAAGATCGCTCATTAATATTTACTTGTTATTGTTTGAAATTCCAGCGTTGGTGCAAGGGGGCGGACTGCCTCTCGCACTTGTAGACTGCTGCAGTTGTCCGGGGCCTATGGGCTCAGGCGTAGCCGGTGCTGGTCATCGCACAGGTCAATGTTTGTAGTTTTGGTTGGTCAACCGGTGCCTGGATTGGTCACCGTCTCTTCCTTCTCGCTGTCCACAACCTGGTGGCGGTTGTGGCGACATTAGTTTGTAAAAATTTTCGGCTTCGCTCTTCGTTTCTGCTACACTCTCCAATAATAGTTCGGCAGAACTATTTCATTATTAAACTTTCTTTTTTTTTTTTTTGTTGTTGTTAGTTTTCGGTTCACTTTTTCACTATGTCACGGTCGCCATGTAAGATCGACCTGTCACCATGTAGGATTGGGTCGATCTCGTTAGTTAGTAATTAATAAGGCGCTTTAGGCGCGTGTGGTCCCACAATAATAATACATGACAATTCCTCTTTGTTGGAAGGTCTTTATTCAATTGTTCTTAAGGTTTATACAAAAGTGTTGGTATGCCTGCAGACTGCGAACAGCGCTGTCGGTGACGCCGGCAGCGGGGCGGTCTGTGTTAGTATGTGTATGTGAGTGAGTAGCGGCGATAACGTCGCTACGAGAGGGAGAGCGTAATATGTGACAGGCAACGGCCGCGCATGCAGATATGCTGACGCGGCGCTTTGGCTGTCCAATGCGAGTGTGATCAAATTACTCCAGACTTGAATCAGTTTATGTAACCATTGCAGCAAAGTGCTACAATATGTTTTAATATATGTTTGATGCAAAACACTGAGTACAGTGTGCATTCGATATGTGCGCATACTACAAACACACTAACACAACTAAGTACTGACTTTACGCTCTAACTGCTTGAAATCAGCTCAGCGCTACAGACGGGCATGGCTAAATCGACTCGGCTGTTGATGCTGATCAAGAATATATATACTTTATCGGGTCGAAAATGTTTCCTTGTCAATGTTACATACATTTGCACAACTTTATGATCCCCTTTTAAACATTTTCCATGGGTACAGGGTATTAAAACAAATAATACGGCTGCACAAAACATATTTTCCCTAAAGAAAAAAATATTCATAGATCGGGCCAACTCTTTCGCGATCGAGAGATCCAGTTTCTTACGTTAACGTCTTCTAACTCAGCGATTATTAATATAATATGCTTTCACACAGATTTGCAAGGTTTGGTCAAAATCGGATGACTAGATCTTGTAGCTGCCATAGGAACCTTCGTCAGGAAAATGGTTTTAGTTAGAAAAATTATAGTTTTTTTTTGCTAGAGTTTTAAAACTCTGATATTTCAAAACATTTGCAGGGCTAAGTAAAAACTTCGGCACAGACGAAGTTAGCTTGGTCTTTTCGATTAATTGAATTTTGAAATTTTAATCCCAAAACTTAGAGGAAGGGCTAGCCTTCTCAATTCCACTTCAGTTTTCGTATAATCGTTTGTACTTTGAACTCTATGTTAATAAGATTGTATGGAAAGCGACACTTATATCTACGGTTACTAGATCCGCTTTTCAGTAAAAAGTGGAATTGCTCATGCAGTTGAAACCGACAACTCAATGCCAGAGTGGATTCAATTCGTTGAAAAATTAAGCGTTGATCTAGTAACCACAGATTTCCTTTACATCTTCCATTCAAATTTGTAAGAGTAAAATGGCCAATTCAAACGTTGATACGAAAACCGAAGTGGAATTGAGAACATACCAGATAGTTAGCTTTTGTAAATGTGTCCAATTTGAAGGCCTGAATCAAGGTATACTAAACAAGGTAGGCTTACTCACTCTCTCGCTTTCTTGACAACTTGTTAAATTTCAGTCAGTAACAAAGAAAATTTAACATAGAAGCGCACTTTGAAACGCCTCTCTTTTTTGAGTGATGTTAACTCCATCCTGACAAAGAGAACATTCATTGTATTCTCAAAAATTTTACCAAAATTTTTGTCGACAAAGGAAACCAAGTTAGTTGGAGGGAGACGATATAGTCAAAAAATTACTCAAATAGTCAAAAAATGACTCAGAGAGCCAAAATGACAGCAATCAGCTGACTAATATCTGAGTGAAATGTTGACGACGCACAAAAGTACACTCACTTCTATGTTAGATTTTCTTTTTCTGTCAGTAAGCTCATGGAGCAAAGAATATTAGAGAGAAAGGTTGCTCATCGACACCGCTTCTATAAGACAATTATCAGCTCTTCGCTCTCATTTACGCTCTCTAGATACTTTTGGTCAGCTGTTCGCTCTCTCTAGATACATTTGGGTTATGGTGGTCTCCCCTCTAACCACAGTGATTTCCTACTGGCACTTTGAAGTATCTTTTTGAGCACTTTAAGTATCTTTTTGAGCACTATCGTTTAGCACCAGCAAAATTGAGAGGCAGCTCAAACGTTCTCTCTAATTCTTACTGCTCCATGAGTAAGCAACTGTTGTAAGCGAACCATCTGGGGACGAATTTTTGTGTTTTACTTAGTAGCTTAGTAGGTTTATTTTTATATAAATTACTCTCTCGCGCTCGCTCTCTTTGACACAAATATAAGGTGTTTAGTATACATTGGCCTGAATTATTTTTTTGTGACTAACTATTCTGTTGTATTTTTTTTTAGTGAGTTCGGTTGTCGGTAAAACTTAATTAATATGGCTTGTGAGGGTTGTGAAATTTCCATTTCGAAGTTTTTATCAATGTCAGAAGCAGAGATTAAAACCGTAACCGAAACCGTAACCCGTAACCGCTAAAAACACTTTAAAAATTGAAAACCGAAACCGTAACCATAACCGAAAACATTTTTTTATAACCGTAACCGTATAACCTTTATTTACATAACCGGTTATCAGTACCGTAACCGAATCAAATATATGGGTTAATTTCGGTTTTTCTCTACTAGTAGAAATTTCGATTTTCGTACAATGAACATTTTACATACATATGAATTTGTTTACTAAATTTTTCTGCTTATTTATACATATACAATGCCAAGGGCACTTTCATGGATGCATTCATGTAGGGTGGAGGTATAAGCAGTGTCCTTTCTTTGGCCTGCGGGAGCAGAACTTGACCACTAAGACATACTGCTATAGCGACAACCAAACGCGCATCGGAAGATTAGAATTAGCACATGAAACCAGAGGCAATATTCATAGCCACAGCCAGCTCCATTGACTGGAGGCGGCTTCTACTCGCCGGGCGTATTAGTTTAATACGGATTTAAAAGTAGCTGGTAGGTGACGAAAACAGCAGCGATGTGAGCAACGGAAGCTACCTCAGTAAACCAGAGGAGACACTACCATAATAGTCTGTGGAGACTGCAAAGGCTTAGTGCTGTTTGTCAGTAGGCTATGGCGGCTACGGAGGTTTGGACTCGAATGGAATGTATGCATTGGGTAAATGACATACCAGCCATTACAACTTTAGAAGCATACCGAAAAAGATCCTGGACTATGTATGTAATTAAATGGGCTCTGATAAATTTGTCAGCATCTGAGAAACTAGCCTTAATAATAAGAAAAACTATGCTAGCTATTTATATACATAGCTACTTTGACAGCTACAACCACTTCTAGCTATTTTTTTAATGCCGAGTCTAGCTTGCTAAACCCGCAAAAAGTTGGCAAACACTGTAAATAGACAGAACAGATCAGTTTGCTTGTAAATATTATTAACATTGTGCGCGATGACAAGGGGCTAAATCCATCACTTTACTGGGAACTGTTTTTTTAATATATAGCTAACCTAGCACGATACTTCTGTGAATGCAGTAGTTTTTTATCTTTTAGTTAAAACTTATAATATTAAACTTTAGAATAGGCGGAAATAAAGGTGCAAATTCTGTATAAAAATTGAGATTAGTAGATTTACTCAATAAATGATTTCAAATGGGGCCGCTTTTGGCTACAAAATTGCAAAGTGATATTTCATACTAATGAGCATAACCGTAACCGTAACCAAAACCCGAAACAGAATTAGCTAAATAACCGTAACCAGTACCGTAACCGATATCCCACAACCGTAATATAACCGTAACCTGAAAAAAGCGATAGGCCAAAACAGTAACCGTAACCCAAACCGTTATTCGTTCGGGTTTTAATCTCTGGTCAGAAGCCGAAATCTTCAATTTTTCTTATGCTTTACAACGTGATATTGAAGGAGAAGATTTGCCCAAAATGTGGTGGAATATGCAAGTTTTTTAGTCCAGGTTCTGCCATCCCATGTTGAGATGGAGAACAAGAAAAAACCGAAAATTATCCACCGCAATTTCGAAGACAGTGTTCTTAAGGATGGTGAAAGACCAATATGACCTTGGAAATTTTTCATACATCTAATTTCCGAACTAATGTACAGATAAATCGCTATTTTTGTAATGTAAAATTTGCTATGCAGCCCCAAAGGTCCAAGTCTCTAAGTTTCTTCACGTGTGTGCTTATAATTTTTGGCATAAGAGAAAAGGACCTACAGTTTAAAGCCGAATCCGAACGGCAAAGTTCGAGAAGCTCTGTCATGGCTAGTTACTTCCACTGGCGGCCAATAGTTGGTGAAGGTGACGGGATGGGTAAAACCTTTTTCTAAATAAATGAAAGACTCTTTTTATTAGATGTTCCGAGGCGGGATCAGACCCAGACCTCCCGCACAGCAGGCCAACACATTAACCGTTGAGCTACTCAACGGCCACATCGATATTTTTGTGTTAAGGTGTTTTAAGATATTGGGGGCTTCCGATTAAGGGACACACATCTTCATTGGATTGGTTAGAAGGGGTCGGCCATATTACTTACAAACAGCTACGCCCAACTTCGACAACTAACACCTCTGCCTACTTGTCTTTCAGAAAAACAAAGATAATTGTTAGTCGAACTTGTTTGGGAATCGAAACCAGGACCATTTACACTCAATTATTTAACAACCATAAAGTCCACGTGAAACGGCGAACAGCGCCAGCAGACGCACAGCGGACGGTTTTCTGATATTGGTGTTGCACTGATCCCATACTCAATTTGTGAAAAAGAGAAAGTTTTGTTCTTATTTTGAGTTGAATGCTACAACTCAATTTTGGAGTAGAGAAAGCTACAACAGCTACCTTTATGACTTAAAAATTGGCCCGTCTCTAAACTAAATAATCAGCAAAAAAAAAAAAACGAGAAAGGCAAAGCTAACTTCGTCAGTACCGAAGTTTTGATACACTTGAAATAGCTTGTCTCAATGGTTAGCGACTTCGACCAAACTTCGCAGATCAGCTTAAAAACATTACATATTACCCATGACCGTGTTTGAGAGCGATAATATTGAGAACAAACCAGTTTTTCTCACTAAAACTCATTTTCCGAACGAACATTTGTATGGCAGCTACAAGAAGTAGTTATCCGATCCGGTCGGTTCCGACATATTAGCAGCGTGCAGTAAAAAGAAGACTCTGTGCAAAGTTTCAGCTCGATAGCTCCAAAACTGAGGGACTAGTTCGCGTAGAAACAGACAGACGGACGGACAGACAGACGGACAGACGGACGGACAAAGCTTAATCGACTCAGCTCGTCATGCTGATCAAGAATATATATACTTTATGTGGTCGGAGATGATTCCTTCTATGCGTTGCAAACTTCTGGGCAAAATTATAATACACTTTTTCAAGTGTATAAAAAACAAAATATTTTTATCAATATACATTCAATTTGACCGTAAAATCAATTTAAGAGCGAAGATAGTCAAAAGGCTCCACACAACTAACGGAAAGGACCAAATTCAATCTAATCATAGCATAAAATGCTTCTTCCTGCCTAAGTGTGCGACAAATTCAATTTGGTTTGCCGTGCAGTAGGAGCGTCTGAAAGTATTTTACATGCAGCGGCAAACCCAATTATCAAAGGCAAAACCCAGAGACCAGGAGGAAGTTGGGTAGATTCATTCTAATGTTCAATATCAATTGCTAAAGTTATTTTGTGCCAAAGTTTTGGAGCAGACCAAGGACAGGGGTGGAAGTTCCTCAACATTTGGAAACGACACTCGACACTCGATTAGCATGTTGATGGCTTTCAAAATTCTCCGTTTGTGTATGGGACACTTTGACAGAACAGACAACACAATAAACCCAAAACTGTTAAACAGCTTTTGTGACCAGGCAAATGGCAGCTCTGCGTCAGGCCTCATTTAACCAAAGCTGTTTCCGTGCTAATGATGCCCAAGCAGGATCTGCTTAAGGTCAGGCTTTAAACATTTATGTGCCCGGGTAAAGGTGCACCACAGCTGGTGCACAAGGACTTATCTCATACAAGGCAATTAGGTTCTTTTTCTAATGGTTTCCCACCTTTTGGCACAGAGTGTAAGTTTGTATGTGTGTTTATCTCAACACCTAATGGCCACAATTAGTGTGAAAATTTAGGATTGTGTCCAGGCCGAATACCCACACCCACTTGGGATGAAACAGAGTCACACGGCCGTTTTCTCATGGACGGTTTAAAAAAAAAGCCCACAACATCGTGTACATTCACATAATTTTAGTTTAAAGCGCGGTGGAAGAGTTGGAATACTCGAGAATACTGGAGACTCGCAAAAATTAATTATCAACTTTTAAGGAAGGAGTACATATTGATGAAAGCTGAATGTCAAACCGCTGTCTTTTTACTTTCTGC
>JAEIFU010004419.1:0-15129 GCA_018904235.1 Lordiphosa stackelbergi | reverse complement strand
AGCCCAACACTGTTTTTGGTGCAGGTCTATTTTTATCAGATTATGTTAATATAGATTGCACTGAACAAAACTGTATCATTGGTTTTGTTCTATCAGCTCTTGTTTCCAAGATATGGCGGAAAAACGAAAACGTTGCATTTTTGGCACTCTAGGATTTATGGAGGCCACACTAAGCATAAATATGTAAGTTTATGAACTATTTGCGACAAAGCACATATCAATGTATTTTTAAAAAATTAAAGGCGCTATATTAGTACAGCGAAAAGTGTCTAAATTGGCCTCTAAAGTCATATATCTTTCGACTTATATCATTTTTATCAAAATAAATCATCCCGTACAGGCTAACGCGGTTCTTGGATTAATATATTCCCCATCTGAGCATATGGCCAAACATATGATCTAATTTTGTGATTTTTATGGCATTTAAA
This sequence comes from Lordiphosa stackelbergi, assembly GCA_018904235.1. Classification (NCBI taxonomy): domain Eukaryota; kingdom Metazoa; phylum Arthropoda; class Insecta; order Diptera; family Drosophilidae; genus Lordiphosa; species Lordiphosa stackelbergi. The sequence continues at coordinate 14,701 of JAEIFU010004419.1, read as the reverse complement.
TCAGCTCATTTGGCAAAGTTATAGCCCGTTAAAGAGGAAAATACATATTTATGTTTATGGGAGGATGACTAGATTCGTAATTTAAATTCTTATAGGAACTGTGAAAAGGCTACTTGTTTCAACATAGAACTTTTGGAGAAAAAGGCAAATGTTAAATAACATTCAGGGAGTACTTCGATTTCAACGCAAACCTTAAATAAACAAGCAAACTTTGCTTTATAAATTGTACAAAATTTTTAAAAATTCTTCTTTAAACCAGACGATCATGGCATGCAGAATAAGAAGAGCTTGCTCCCACGAACCGGATCTATTCTGTTATATTTGCGGGGAGTACGTATTTCTAGGAAGTAGATTCAAAATAACGAAAAATGAGGAGGTTAACTATAGCGCTTACTTTGGATTTCCCATTCGCAATCAAGATAAGCAGTGGGTGCCTCACATTGTATGCAAAACTTGCAGAGAGCATATGAGACAATGGGCTAAAGGAAAAAGAAAAAGCTTAAAATTTGGCGTGCCAATGGTGTGGCACGAGCCGACAGACCACTCAAGTAATTGCTATTTTTGCGCCGTGAATTTAAAGGGCATCAATAGCAAAAACCACCGTTTTTGGAAATATCCAGATGTTAAATCAGCGAGACGTCCTATTCTCCATAGCGATCAAATTCCGATTCCAGACTTTCACGACGTGAAATTGGAAGATGACAATAATGAGACTGACCCTAGCTTTTTAGCCATAACGGATCCCCAAAGCCCTCAGTTGTTTAACCAAATGGAATTGAATGACCTTATTCGGGATCTGAATCTGTCAAAAGAAGCGGCCGAGCTACTTGCCTCTAGGCTTCAGGAAAAAAATCTGCTTGAAAATAATTCAAAAATTACTTATTATAGGACAAGAGAGAAAAACTTTCTTCCATATTATACTCAAGAAGACAATTTGGTGTATTGTCAGAATATAGAAGGAGTTTTACGCGAAATGGGCTTGGAACACTACAGTGCAACTGATTGGCGATTGTTTATTGACAGCAGCAAGAGAAGTCTTAAATGTGTTCTTTTACACAATGGGAACAAATATGGGTCGATTCCGATTGCGCATTCTACAACGTTGAAAGAAAACTATGTAAACATTGAGCTCACCTTGGAGAAAATTAAATACCGTGATCATCAATGGATAATTTGTGTGGACTTAAAAATGGTTTCCATTGTATTGGGCCAGCAAAATGGATACACTAAATATCCCTGTTTCTTGTGCTTCTGGGATAGTAGGGCAACAAATGAACATTGGGTACGAAAGGACTGGCCTTTGAGAGAGACATTGACAATTGGTGAAAAAAATATAATAAACAAACCTCTAGTGAGCAGAAATAAGATTGTCTTACCACCCCTCCATATTAAACTTGGATTAATGAAGCAATTTGTGAAAGCGTTAAATCGTGATGGGGCGTGCTTCCAATATATTTGCAAAAAGCTTTCCTCGCTAAGTTTGGAAAAAATTAAGGCTGGTGTTTTTAATGGACCTCAAATTCGCCAATTAATTAAAGATAAGTCATTTGCTGAATCCATGACCCTGAATGAACTGAATGCGTGGGACTCATTTGTCTTAGTCGTTTCAAACTTCTTGGGAAACTACAAAGCTGACAATTATGTTCACCTAGTTTCAAGAATGCTACAGGATTACAGGATTCTTGGATGCAGAATGAGCATCAAAGTGCACTATTTACATAGCCACCTGGACCACTTCCCCGAAAATTTGGGGAGTTTAAGTGAAGAGCACGGTGAACGTTTTCACCAGGATATAAAAACAATGGAAATGAGATACCAAGGTCGATGGGACGTACATATGATGGCTGACTATTGCTGGAGTTTAAAAAGAGACTGCTTTTGTACTCACAAAAAAAAATCAAATAAAAGAAGTTTTGATTAGAATGATAACTTATGTTGTCTCATTTACATATATGTATATCAATTTTAATATTGGGCATTAGATAGATAGCTTAAAATTAAAAATAAATGTTTTTATAGTTTATTGAAAAGATTTAAGATTTGGGCATTGTTGGTGCATGCACGGAGCCAAAAAAAAATACATTTTCTTTAAAGCCATCTGAAAGTTTATTTTTTTTCGACTAGGCTAACTTTTGGGCTGATATTGATACTAAGGACGGATTGCGCAGCAGACATGAGGCGAGGCAAAAATTGGTGGCATCGCTACTTCTCTAGAGGAGGCATCATGTTCGTCATCGCCTCCCAGTAGGTTAGAGAAGTGGCTTCTCCATTTGTTAAGCACCACTTGCGGATCGGCGACCAGATTCCCGTGCTCGGGCTTAAAACCTTCTGTTTATTGCTTAATTTTTTGGTAAAATTTTCGAGTCTCACACATGCTGAATAACATATTGACTTCCTCGCGCATGGGCCTTTCCTGCTTATTCTTTTTTCTTCTAACGAGGCGCTTCTAATCTTTTCTTTTCTCCCGGTATCGCTCCTTAACAGCCCGCGTTGCTCCCGACTGAAGAGTTCTTCTGTAGGCAGCGTCTTTCTCTGCAGTAGCGCTGCGGCACTCCTCATCGTACCAAGTTCGCCTTCGAGGGGACTCGGAGTACCTGAGTATCTCCTTGGCAGCAGTACTCATGGAGTGTGATATACGATTCCACTGTTCGCATATATCGGAAGAAGATGGGAAGGTTTCCCTGAGCAGTTCGGCGAGTTTAGCTGTGTAGGCTTCTTGTGATCCCTTGTGATTGCAGCTTCTCGACGTTTGGTACAGAATATATAAAACGTAGTACTCCCTGAATGTTATTTAACATTTGCCTTTTTCTCCAAAAGTTCTATGTTGAAACAAGTAGCCTTTTCACAGTTCCTATAAGAATTTAAATTACGAATCTAGTCATCCTCCCATAAACATAAATATGTATTTTCCTCTTTAACGGGCTATAACTTTGCCAAATGAGCTGATTTAAATGCCATAAAAATCACAAAATTAGATCATATGTTTGGCCATATGCTCAGATGGGGAATATATTAATCCAAGAACCGCGTTAGCCTGTACGGGATGATTTATTTTGATAAAAATGATATAAGTCGAAAGATATATGACTTTAGAGGCCAATTTAGACACTTTTCGCTGTACTAATATAGCGCCTTTAATTTTTTAAAAATACATTGATATGTGCTTTGTCGCAAATAGTTCATAAACTTACATATTTATGCTTAGTGTGGCCTCCATAAATCCTAGAGTGCCAAAAATGCAACGTTTTCGTTTTTCCGCCATATCTTGGAAACAAGAGCTGATGGAGCTAAACCGAAACCAGTTTTGGAATCAGTGAACATAAACTTATCATATTTTTAAATCATCAGGGCTGCACCTCACAAAGATGGTCATTTTGTTGGCCTGTGTACTAAAACGCCATTTCCAACCTTTGCGCGTAGTTCTAGTTGTATTCGTCGCATCGGTTCACGCTAGAGCTTTTTGGAAAGCTCTTTTCACGCGCTAACACGTGTTTTGATTTATTGTTGTTTGTTTTTAGTCGTTCGTGAGTTATAGCGTCGCAAACATGGACAAATAAAGGAAAATACGGCATATTTTACAGTACTACTACGATAAAGGCAAAAATGCATCTCATGCTGCCAATAAAATTTGTGCAGTTTATGGACCCGATACAGTTTCCATTTCCACCGCACAACGATGGTTTCAACGTTTTCGTTCTGGTGCAGAGGTGATCGAAGATGCGCCACGGTCCGGAAGGCCTGTCGTCGAAAATTGCGAAAATCGGTGAAGCTGCCCAGACGGTGGCCAAGCCTGGATTGACGGCCAGGAAGGTTCTTCTGTGTGTTTGGTGGGATTGGCAGGGAATCATCCACTATGAGCTGCTCCCCTATGGCCAAACGCTCAATTCGGACCTGTACTGCCAACAACTGGACCGCTTGAATGCAGCACTCATGCAGATGAGGCCATCTTTGATCAACAGAGGCCGAATTGTCTTCCATCAGGACAACGCCAGGCCACACATCTTTGGTGACGTGCCAGAAGCTCCGGGAGCTCGGATGGGAGGTTCTTTTGCATCCACCGTATAGTCCGGATCTCGCACCAAGTGATTACCACCTATTTCTGTCCATGGCGAACGAGCTTGGTAGTCGGAAGTTGGCCACAAGAGAGTCCTGTGAAAATTGGCTCTCCGTTTTTGCCAAAAAGGAGCTTCTATAAGAGGGGCGTTATGAAGATTTGGGGGGGAGTCGGGAAATAAAAAAAAACACAAAATATCAAAAACAAAACTAATAAAAAAAAATTATTAAAAAAAAATTAAAAAAAAAAAAAAAAAACCCAAAGACTTTTAAACAAAATAATATTTTAGCAATGTGCATAGACTATTTAATGTACTTAAAAAAAATTATACAAATAACAGCAGCCACAACGAAAAGGATTGAAATTGCAAAAATCTACGCTACGGGAGAAATGCTGTAGAAGCTTATGAGCCTTGGCCATTTGCAATTTGTTTTTCTTCCGGCTCCACCCCACCAGCAACCTTATTTCACAGCTTACTCTTTACCATGTGAAACCTCTAAAATAAGATAAATTTCGCACCAAAAAAATTTTAATTAATAACTTTTTAAATAACCATAAAAATCCGTAAAAAGTGTCGAGTCATAGAACCTAAGCGACGCTCTATACAAATTGCGCTTATATTTTGCACATAATTCATTTTGCATCCCTAAAATCTGCTTAAAAAACTAATAAGAATTCAGCAAGGCCATAAAATTGTGTTTGTTGGCAAAGCGTGCAGCGAAAAATTAAAGTGCCGGGCCAGGCCAGCCAACCCAAGCAGCCAAACCCGCGTCCAACAAGTGACAAAAGAGGCAAAAATTTGTGAAAATAAAATAATAGAAGGAACGATGGCAATGGGGACATGGCGTCTACTTGTCCGGGAAGTGCTGAATCACCGGAAAACCATTAAAGGAAGTCACAACTATTGATTATGTCGGCGTTGTAGGCGGTAGGGGTAGGGGGGATAGAAACTAAAAATGGCTTTGTGTGTGCAAGCAGCGGAAAAATTATGATAGCGCTCCGGTCCCGGTCTCTGGACCTAGACTAAAAAGGCATTTTGCCAATTTCGTCCTAGCGCGCATATAAATTTGCATCAAGAAGGGGTTTTGACCAGAGGGGGAAGGGAGGAAAGTGGAACGTTTCAAATTGAATTTGATGGCTTTTATTTGCAACTTTAATTGCAAGCGACGAAAAGGCAATCAAAAGAGAGCTGCAATATTTTCTAAGGGGGTTTTGTTGTTTGGGTATTACCAATGGAGTTTTAAAGTAAAATAAACTATTTTGAATTTAAAAAAAATAAATTAAAAAGTTCATTCAAGTATTTTGGTTAACCAAGAGCTTCATTTTCGTGAACCTTCTAGTTTCTGCATTCTTGTTTTCTAATTTGTTGTTATTTTTCATTTCCTCATTTCAGTTCCATGTTAAAAAACAGGCGGAAACACTGCTCGACGGACCCATAGACAAAAATCATGGCCAGATAAATTGCCAAAGATAGCAAAAATGGAAGGCAATGTCGACAGACAGACCAACTGTCCGCTCACCCACGCTCTCCTATTTAGTCTATTGTTCAAAATCAATTTAGTGTTGAATTGGTGCCAAGAATCTCATTTTCAAAATAACGGCGACTTGTCTCTATAGGAAATGAAAATACCGGAAACGCTGAAAATCACAAAAAGGATTTTCCACGAAATACAAAATTGGACAAAATGTGCTAATAACTTTCAAATAAATGCTGAAACAAAAAAAAAAAAACTAATCGCTTACCAATTAAATATAACATTAATAAAAAAAATATTTAAACAAAATAAAAAATATATAAAGAGTAAAAAACCTACCACCCCCTGGGGCGGCTAAATTTTAGGGGCCAAGCCCTTCAATTATATATATAAATTACACCTCAAACAATATTTTAAATTAAGGGTACAAATTATCAAATACCCATATATATTTTTTACACCTAAATATAATACTATTTTTTTAATAATATTTTTCTCTTCTTGAAACTTCGAAATACAAGGAAGTGCGAGTGCCGCCATTTCAGGGGTTGATCAGATGAACTGGTTCGCAAAGTAAATAGCGAATTAAGTTATTTCAATGGTCATTTTCCAGCAGAACAATCGTGATGACCCAACTAAAAGTGATAAGAAGAAGAAGTTTAGACAGAATATATCAAATCCTGGAAACAGAGCGCTCAATACTAAAATTTTGACAAGCAACTACTAGACAACAACTTTCAATTTCTTAGGTCATAATTGGTGAACACAAAAAATCTCACGTACTATTTCTAAACTAAAGCATCTTTGCCACTGAGATCGAACGGATTGACTTCCACAGTTTGGGTTATGTTATGTTTCCAAAAAAAGGTAGTCCAACTCGTCCAATTATATCAACCTCGTGTTAAAACACTCTGCATACAGACTACAAAGAAAGCTACTTCGAAACGGATTTCCCATCAACCAGAAAACTATGTTCGACCTCGAAATAATTTTTGTTTCAGTCCATCGAAGTCAGTTTTTTTCAAATTTTAGTTGAGGTTGTATGTAAAAAACGTTTTTGCGGCTTTTGCGATAAAATTTTCGCCTGCGGCGTGCATCCTTATATATCCCACAGTTAAAAAAATTTCCAATTATACTTTGTCATCTCTAATCAAAGTCCTGCGTACGTCCCTTTATGTTACAGAGATGTTTTTGATGCAAAGAATAAGAAGAACTTAATTTAATTATAGAAAGAATTTAAAAATTTTAAAACTATTAAGGGGGAGGGGCAGCTAAGTCGACTTCCGCCCCGGGCAGCATAACCCACGCTACGCCACTGCCGCAAGGGCGAATATGTGATGGATGCATTTCCAAAATTAATTTTAAAATGATGGAAAATCATTATTCTTAACATTTAAAATACAATTACGATGACAGGCTGATGATAAAGCTTTCCAAGTATGATCGATATGGATGAAATACGGATTCGGGGTCAAAAATTACCTTCTCTCTATTCTGCAAATCCACTGGAGTTCCACATGTCGTTATAACTTATAAGGCACATTTTTTAAAGTTTTGCACAAGAGAAAGTGACCTACGGTTCAACGCCAAATCTGAACGGCAATGTTTGAGAAGCATTTTCATGGCTAGTTAGTTACTTCAAAGGTATCGCCAATAGGGTAACCAGATGTGGAAAGTTTTAAGAAAAAATAGCATTTTATAAGGAGTTCTGAGGCAAATAGAACCTCTCTCTCACCACACTACCGCTACCACACCCGGCCAACGGTTAGTGAATGGAGAAATAAAATGTTTTCATCTTACTTTGAGAACGCTACATAATCCGGGGTTCGAACCCACAAAACTTTTGGGTTCGGGTTCAAAAAGCAGTTAAGAAGGTCGCTGAACCAAGGTTCAGGTTGGAACCGGGGAATAATATTCTTTTCGTGACTAGAAGAGTTCGACCAAATGACAAGGCTTACAAGCTTTTGCAAGAGAGAAGAAAGCATATTTCTATATTTCTCTTTCGCTAGAAGGTTATAATGTTTTTTCACGACCCACAAACTGTAAACATACCTCGCTCAACACACGTTTATGCAAATATATCGTAACCCTGAGGTGCTGGGTGAAAACAAACATTTGATTTCAATTCAGTGACCAAAAATAATTATGAAAAGTTTGCTAACTTTTCTGTTGCAAAAGTTGACCTTGAATATCTATGTTCAAATCTCTCATATACCTATTTTTGATAAAAGTTTTCTCTTAAACATTTCCTTATGTCATATTTTTCGAAGTACTAGAAAACTTTTTCTGTTTAAGCTACGGGGGACGGAGTAAAAAAGTTGGGGGGCAGAAAAAAGTCAATTATTGCGCGTGTGGAACCTAAAAACCTATTAGTGTGCTGAGATAGCCCAAAAATGCCAAAAACGTCAAAAAATGCCAAATTTGGGATTTTTAATTTAATTATCCACGGTTGTTTATAAAAATTAATTAAATTTTAAATCATCAATATAAAAATGCAGATTTTGAAATACGGATAGTTAAGGATGTAGCCAGAGGGCACCTCTCCCGCACAAATCGTGTTGGAAGAGAGATGAGGAGTCCAGAAGCAACCATCAATGTCTCAGCTGCCTTATTTTCGGCAAGGGGGAAATATGGGAAGATTTTCATATAGTGCGAAGACAGATTGTAAGATCTAATGTACTTCACGCAGAATGGCATGTTCAATAGATACGTTAAAGTCACGGTACCCTGTACGCACTGAAAAGTGCGTACGAATCAATGAGCCTGGCTGGTGGCCGACTAGCGCCCCCAGGAGACCGGAGTCTCCCAGATAGCCATTTGATAAGCAAACTTTCGGACATGACAATTCCATATGAAATAGAAGTCCACGTCGAGACTCAATTTAAAACTCAGCAAGCCCCAGGCTAGGTTCAAAGGATAAGGACTGGGGGTCGGCATGTTGTCACGCCCGTTATGACGAGGGGACGCCATCATGCCCCTTTCGGGTCGAAGGTTCCCACAACAGTTGGAGACAAATCTTCCATATGAGCGCCAACAGTTTTATTTGCCTCTTTGAGTTGACGCCAAAAGGAAACATCCTCTCCAGCCGCAATACAATCTGGTGTCGTGCAAGACCAATCATAAATGTAAAACATTTTTATATAAAAATTAAAAAAACATTTACTGTTGTTGCTTTTATCCCGGACCCAATTGTTGCAGATCTTTGTCGACTGCCGCTAAAGGCTCTCCATGTCAACTGCAGCAAAATTATATTTATTGGTGAGGTTCCAGTACTTATCTTTGCCTCTACGGTATTAATCAGCGCAATTTGACCCTTCTTTTCTGACATTATGTTTGCTTCTGAGCGTCAAAATAAATAAATTTAATTACTTTGGGCGCCCAAAAAGGCTCGAACAGCTGGAAATACAATCCACAAATTCAGTGTTCGACGTTCGAGTTCGATGTTCGTGTGGATTTTACAGCCAGCCTTTTCGTTTGTCTGCGTACACACCGTAAAACGTTTGACGTCAAACGTTTTGCGTGTGGTTTTACAACGTTTTTTTTTATATGGAGTTTTTCGTTTGCGAGCGCTTTTTTGAGTACTCCGTACCGTGCTTTATTAGAAAATTTTTTCTAAATACCAGGAATATTTATCAATAAGGTGATTTCATTAAATTCATGCAATATTTTTTTCTGAGTGTACTATAACTAGAAAGGCAAAGCTAACTTCGTCTGTACCGAAGTTTTGATACATACTAGCTTGTCTCTAACGGTTAGCGACTTCGACCAAACTTCGCAGATCAGCTTAAAAAACATTACATATTACCCATGACCGTGTTTGAGAGCAGTAATATTGAGAACAAAACGGTTTTCTTACTAAAAACCATTTTCCGAACGAACATTTGTATGGCGGCTACAAGAAGTAGTCATCGATCCGGTCAGTTCCGACATATTAGCAGCGTGCAGTAAAAAGAAGACTCTGTGCAAAGTTTCAGCTCGATAGCTCCAAAACTGAGGGACTAGTTCGCGTAGCAAAAAAGACGGAAACACACAACGGACAGACGGACGGACAAAGCGAAATCGACTCAGCTCGTCATGCTGATCAAGAATATATATACTTATGTGGTCGGAGATGATTCCTTCTATGACGTTGCAAACTTCTGGGCAAAATTATAATACACTTTTCAAGTGTATAAATATATTGGAAAATGGCAAAATAAACAGTTTTAAATGTTGCAAATCAAGAAATTTTATTATAATTTTAAACCGAACCAATTTTGCCTTTGTTTGGTCAGTTCAGGTTTAGGTCCGGCATATTCCGATATGATATTTTGAATGCCGATATAGGCGATTATCGAAATTTTTGTAAACGATATATCTGACAAAAATTAAAATGGTACTAGTTGCAAATTATATGGCAAGCGTGTTTAAACATCTGGCAATACAACTTAAAATCGCATTTTAGAACTAATCATATACTTATGGAGGCAGCAATACGTTGAATAAAGAGGAGTCAGTTTTGGAATATATTTAAGATATCGGCATGAACCCAATAGCTTATTGACAAACAGAGTGCTGTCTGAAATTGCATTTCGATACTTAATTGCTCCTGTAAGTTCAGTATCATCAGAACGGAAAGCTTCCGCAAGCAAAGTAGTATTTACAGACACCCGCAGCAGACTGACTGGGGAACACATTATGCCATGGGTTTCTTAAAAAAACCAAGTAAAGAAAAAAAAGTGACTTGATATTTTACAATAATTAACATGAAAAGAAACACGTTTGAAAAGATTTGAAATCAGAACAATTTTAAGTGTGGCCTTACGAAGATTGTGTCTAACTAAATTTTGATCTCATTTGAGTACAGACTTTTAAGGTTTAAAGAAAAAGAAAATCTCACTATTAATGCACTTTGAAAATATGTACAGTGTAGTTTCAGAAAACTAAGTCATTTAAATATTAAAGTTATCCTGTTGAAAAAGATAAGATATAACGGCCACTAGAAATGGTCATTAGCAGTTTTATGGTGATGACGTTCCTTAAAAACTTTTCAGTTTTCTTAAGTTTTAAAAAATAACGATATTTGGATGTTTTTGTTAATGACGCGATATTTTAATTATTGATTTTGATTATTAAAAATTTTTATTTTTGCTATTATCGATATTGTTTTTGAAATCAGCTAAAGCAAATAAATATTTGTTATTCGATTTTATTGACAAAATTACCACTAAACTTTTTTATTTTAAAAAATACATATATACCTTTTAAATAAAAAAAATTTGCTTTGATTTTTTTAATTAATGGTGAATGAGGTTACCCCGGAAAACTTTGGTTTAGTGAATTTGGTCAATTATTTTGGTTTTCCAGTGGTTTACTTTAAAAAACTGATGGACCATAAAAGAGTGCATTTTTACCAAGTTTTTTAAATATATAAATAATATTTTTAATATAAAACAAAATAATATAATTAATTTAATTATAAATTAAAATAAAAACAACAAAGCTAAGATACGAGCCGCGCGCCGATATAGATTTCAAAAAAACAAAAAAAGAAAAAAAAGAAAAACTAAGGTGATAAAATAATTAACAACAAAAATAATAAAACAACCCCAGAAATAAAATTAAATATAGATTAAAAAACAGGGGACAGCCACATAAGTATCAACAACAATACCATTTTTAGGATTTCCTAAAACCAAAACATGGCATAACAAAAAAGGGGGGGATAAATGAGAGATAGGGGCGGTTTCGCTCGTTCGGTGGTTCCCAATTTTTTGAACCGCCTGGTTCGGTTCACTGCATGGTTTTTGGGGCTTACTGCACCGCGGTTATGGTTCGGTTCGGTTCGGTTCGCTCTTTATTTATTTAATTAACTAAAGAATCATATTTTTGATACAAGTATTTAGATAATTTATTAACAAAGTCTTAGGTTTTCAGTTAATCGGGTATTTTCAAAATTTCGACGACAATTTCCGTATAAACGATCTAATTTTGTTTTGAAATCCTACAACATTACATATCAATTGACTTTCAATTTCACTCTTTGGTCATAATATTGTTTAGAAACTTTGTCGGTTTGAAATGGACTACTGAAAGCCTAGCGAATCAAAATCGTCAAATAAATACAATTTTCTTTTGACCTGATCAAGTAATCTCTGACATATTTGGCACTTCACATATAAACTTAAGCAATTCTAATTCAAAATCCATAAGTGCATATAGAAATCGACTTCGATCTGTGGAACACACCCAATTATATTATAATATTATAACCATTAATTTTTAATAAACTCAAAAAGTTGACATTTCCATTTGATTAGTTTTATTATACTTGTTTATGTGGTTTTCAACACAACAGGGAATAATATAGATTTTAAATAACTTAAATTAACTTCAATATGATGGAATTTTAGTTAAGACTTAATAATAATATAATATATCTCCTAACTCCCAAAATCCAATGTGGAAAATGCTCATTCCACTGATACTTGTATGGGTGGAACTGCAAAACTCTTCGAGCTATGCTAAAGTTGACTTTCCTGGTAAACATTCCAATATTTAATAATCTTTAGGTAAACGCTAACAATCGATAATTTACTTTTTTATGGAATTGAATGAATATCCGTTATGTTTTCTTTAACGTTTTGAATTTTGGTATAACATTAAATGAGATTTAGCTTTTTTTTAGAGAAATCGATTTCAAAAATAGGCGGAGCTCTTTTTTCCAAAGAGTTGACAATTACTGAGCTATGTCGTTCTCCCTTTTTTCAACCTCAATTTTGCATGCCTGCCAGCCATACTCATTTCTATTTCAAGCCAATCTCAAATAAAGATAAAAAATTAACTTTCGAGTATCATCCATTGACAAGGGCGGACCGAGATGGGTGACAGAGAAAGACCAAAGCAAAGATAGACAATCCTTTGTTTTGTCATTACAATATGTCAAAATCATTTACACGCTGGACCCAATAGATGAGAACAGAATGGAGCTGTGCATGGTGAAGCGTGGAGTCTGGACTCAATTTCCTAACTAATAACACCAATTTCCCCTGCCCATGCGGGGGATATCCATGGTTTAAGGCATGTCAACAAAATTTTGCATTTAGTCTTCTCATCATCAACAAAGTCATTGTTGTTGTTGCTTCTGTTGGCCAAGCTGGGCAGCCGCAAATAAGGTTTTGTCTCTCTTTCTCTTCCTTTCTCACCCTTTATAAAGCAAAAATTTTGTTTGTGGTATAAGGATCTAGCTGTCCTTTGTGTGTGTGTGAGTATAAGGGTGTATTGGGTTATTTGTCTGCTTATAATTTGCACTGTAAATGACCGAAAGGATGGTCTGGGCCAAAAGCAAATTACAGCTTTATGAATTAATGATTGGAGGGCTGCAGTCTTTTGCTTGAGGGCCAATGTATTTTAGTTAAATATCCAGGGCAATGCCCTTTAAGGGAAAGGTATTGTGGGTGTGGAATAAAAATGAAACTTAAAATCAGAGGTCGCAAATTAGGAAATCAAATAATTTTGAACAGTAAACTAAGTAAAAACAGTAAACATTGTAAGAATTGGATAGGAAACTTCCGTTAATGTTTCATAAGCAACTTGCAATTTGTTTAAGGGTATTCCCACTTCGTTATATTTCCGTCCCACCAGAATTTCCCTTTTGTATATTACTCATACGCACTGTAGACGAATGCCTTGAATTGTTTGCTGCCAATGTTCTTGTTGTTGCTGTTGTTGTCCTGCCTTTGTCTGCTCTCCTTCTCCTTGTCAACATTTGGCTCATTATATTGGTTAGATTAAAAGCCATTTTGTTTGCTTTGCGGCTAACCAAGTTGTTAATATGCACAATCATTTACTCCAGGCACAAGGAGCCACAGACAAAAGGCACTTTTGTGGTCAATATTTGCCAAATGCACATACTTTCGCTCCGCCCATAGCTTGGAAACATTGAAAACTCATTAAAATTAATTGTACATTTTTAATGCACTTCGGATATAATTTTGTTTCCACTAATCCACTGGCCAATAATGTTAATTGCATTTTCATGCTCAATTTTACATACATAAATTAGTTTTGCACAATAAAATTGTTTAGAGATTGTTTTCAACTTGTCAAATTTATATGTTTTGTCGACAATCATTTAAGGTTTTTAATGTAATTCCAGCCAAGAGGCCAAATCAAAGTTAATATAAAAGTTCAGCACAAACACTGAAAGAGAGCGAGAGTTAGAGAGACTAAACACAGCCTCAAGCTGGCTAAATTCTGAGCACGGCTGTACTCTCAGCTGCAGCTGCGAGAGCAAAACTTGTGGACCAACAAATTTTTAATGAAAGTGTTTTGTCCCCCACTCCTTTCCTCTCGCGCTCACTCTTTGGTTTGTTTTCCTTGTCTTTTGGTTTATAGTTTGACAAAAAGTTATCTTTGTGTGTGTGTTTGCAGGTTATGTTGTTTGGGGAATTGTTGGATGGGCGAGTACTGCTTGACTAAAAAAAGTGAAATTTTTAGTGAAAACAAAAGAATAAACAGAAAATTTAAGGTTGTGGATTAAGTTACATAACTTAAATAGCTGAAAATGAATAAATCGGCATATGGGCTTAATAACGCTTATTCCATACAACTGGGTTGTATACTTTGAATCCGCCTATCTGGCAACCTTGTCTTCAGTCTATTTAAGTCAAAAGAATTGTTTTTTATATTTCTTTATGGATACTCCATAATGCGTTATTGGCAATATTTTTGCAAAGCGCGCAATTTGGTATATTTTGTATGGCATTGTCTGAAGAGTCTGCCGAACCAACGAAGAGAAGCAAATTAAAGCTAAGATATTTAAGAGCCAAATAGATGACTTTTCTTTCGGAACAACAGGTGAATTACACAACCGTCGAAAGAGACATCCAGAGCAGGGTCTGGAACATTTTGGCGACCGTGACAGGGACAGGGAGTCCCATCCAAAAGATAAGTGTGGTTCCATATAAACTTTGCCTCCATCCATTTCATCGCCGTTTCTGTTGTTGTCGCTTTTTACACGTGGTGTCCGGCGATTCTGGCTGGCACGGTTGCAGGCAATCACATTGGCCAGACCATCAAGGCGTCTGGAGACTCAGCAATCGTGGCCAAAAAATCGTGGTCAACAATCATCGTTAACCCTCACATTCTAAAGCACGCGGCGACGCATACACACAGCGTGGCCAGGAACATC
>JAEIFU010004418.1:0-15145 GCA_018904235.1 Lordiphosa stackelbergi | reverse complement strand
CAACCGTTTTCTGTGACAAACTTCCATAACTTAATGTTATCACAGTTGGCTGCTGTGACGTTTGGTCCTTCGACGTTTGAGGCTGCTTTTTTCACATCGTATCGGCCGCTGCGTTTGACCTTTACGATCTCGCATGGACCCAAGAATTCGTTTGCCAACTTTCGACCTGCGTTAACGAATTGAGTACGCTTAATGGCAACAAGGTCGCCCACCTTGCATCCATGTTCGGGACGTCTTTTCGGGTCAAAAATTCTTCTTATTGGCCTGCTGCGCCTTCTGTATATTGCGCTTGGCCTCAGCTCGCAAATGTTCGCGCTCATCGTTAAACTTTTCTACCAGCTCTTCATTCAGCAACTGAGTACTCGTTCATCAGCTTTTTAAACATCTTTGAAAAGATCTCGAACGGGGATGTCTTGGTCGACATGTGCACATGCGCATTTATGGCCCTCTGGACATCAGGCACATGCTTGAACCACTTGGCAGGTTCTTCTGCTGACAGCTTTGCAATAATGGATAGGATTGAGCGGTTCACCCGCTCGACTTGCCCATTTCCTCTACCTGTGGTAGTCCACGTGTTCTACCATGTTTTGCGCTCAAGAACTCTGCAAACGCATTGGAAGTGAACGCAACACCTCTGTCGCTCACAATTCGCTTGGGGAAACCGAAAACGCCTGCCCAGTCTCTCAGCTTCTTGACCACCTCTTCTTGTCCCGTGGACTTCGTCGGGAACAGCCATACGAACTTGGAAAAAGCATCAACCACAGCCAGAATGAATTTGTACTGCTTTGACGTGGCATCCATTGGCCCCAGATGGTCGATGTGCAACGTATGAAGTGGAACGTCTCCTTTATCTATGGATTGCAAGAAGCCTTCTTGCTTGCCCAACTTTTTGCTGTGAATTATACAGAGAATACAATTAGCAATAAACCCTGATACCTTCGCCTCCAGATGTGGGATGTAAAACTGCTGCCGGATATTGTGCATCGTCTTTTGCACGGCGAAGTGCCCCGTTTCGTGAGCATTCTTGATCACCTCTCTTTCCATCAGCTTCGGTACGACCAACAGTTCGCTGCCATCCACCTCTTTAAACAGCAGTCCACCTTTCAGCTTGAAGTTTTCATATGGAACATCTTGAAGGATTTTAATAATCGCCTTGATATGATCATCATTCAGCTGCGCATTCCTCAAACGAGCCGTCAGCTCATTTGCAACCAAAAATACATGTTGTGGGTATCGGCTTAAGTGGTCAACATGTCTCATCTTTACGCCTGGTCGGTGCTCCATATCAAAAGTGAAGTCCTGCAGATAAAGCACCCACTGCGCTACTTCCTTGGAACATCGTGTTTGCTTGTTGTCTGCTTAAACGCAATACAGTCGGTGACCAACTTGAATCGAATGCCAAGAAGATAGTGGCGAAACTTCTTTAGCGACAGATAGGCAGCTTTTACCTCCAAAATAAAACTGTGTTGCTTCTCCTCAGCTGGCGACGTTTTCTTACTCCAAAAATATACCGGGTGGAGCTTCCCATCAAACATCTGCAGCAACATCGCCCCAAAGCCCTCCTTAGATGCGTCGGTATGAACTTCGTAGGTGCATCTCTTGCGTATATGTGCAAAAACCGGCTCTCTTGTCAGCAAACTTTTCAACTCTTGTATCGACTGCATTTCTTCTGGGCCAATTTTGAATTCAACATCCTTCTTCAAGAGATTTGTTAGCGGGCGCGCAACTTGCGCATAACACGGCATAAATTTTCGAAAAAAATCCCGTCAGACCAAGAAACGATTGAACAGCTTTTATGTTTTTGGCTTTCCAAAACGGCTGACTGCTGATGTCTTCTCAGATCCAGGCCAAATATTCCCATCCTCCACGAAATGACCCAGGAAACTTATACGCTGCTCTAGAAAACTGCATTTTTCCATTTTATCTTCAGGTCATACTTAACAGCCGTTTCCAAAACTTGTTTGGTTTTCTGCAGGCACTCTTCTGCTGTTGCGGCGTACACGATTATGTCATCCATGTAGAGCTGCATAATGTCATCGTTTACAAGCTTCTGGAAAATATGGTTCACGAATCGAATGAAGGCTGCTGGCGAATTTCGGAACCCAAACGGCGCTTTTGTGAACTCAAATAGTCCCTCTCGTGTCACGAATGCGGTATACACTCTGCTGCTTTCTCAACGGGCACATGGAAAAACCCATTTTCCAGATCCAAAATAGTAAAAAATTTCGCTCGTTGTAGTTTTTCAAGCACCTCTTCAATCATAGGTACTGAAACGATCCTGCAGCACCATCATATTCAGCGTTCGATAGTCAATGCATATCCTCAATGTGTAGTCTTTCTTTTGACCACAACGACTCTGCTGGCGACGTGCGAAGAAGATTTTCTCACAATACCTTCGTCGAGCCACTGTTCAACTTGCTTTTTAACGGCTTCGGCTTCATCTGCTGATAGGCGGCTTGGTGAGTGGCGAAATGGCTTCACAACTCCATCGGGAACAATCTTCAGCTCGATTGGACATTCAACGTGTTCGACGGATGACTGATAGCAGCTTTCAATCAACTGCTCTACACTCTTCTGATATTGAGGTGGAGCTGTAATGGGATTGGAGTCTTGAAACACATTATACACCTCAATAGGATACTCATCTGTGGATTTTGGTTCTTCTTCGGGTTTTGAAATAAAAACCCATTTGGATCGGCAGTAAATCTGAACTCTTTTTGATGAAGTCGTGACCCAAAAGAGCATTGCAGTCCATTTGGTGATTAAGCAACCACCAGAAATTTGTGCTCTGTTTGCAGCTGATCCAACATTAACACACGTGCATTAAAAAAATCCAATCGGCTTTGTGCTTGCATTGCCCAAACCACGCAATGTAGTTGTATTTCTGACACAACTCCAATACGTTTCAACTTGTTTAGCACACACTTTTTAAGAATTGTCACATCTGACCCTGTGTCCACGAGGCATTTGACACTAACGTCATTAATCAAAATTGTTTTTAGGCGACTGTTATCCGAAATTACGCGCACTTTATCAACTTTTTCTGACAATCAAAAATGTGTCCGTTTTCATTGCAGTGAAAACATTTTGTTTCCCGCTCGACAGTCTTTTCTTTTGGCTCTGAGGAACCACAATTAAAACAAAATTCCTTTCTTTTACCTGCCGGCTGTTTACTTGTGTTGGCCACTGTATTTTTCTCGTTTGCTCTTTTTCTCGCTCTCTTGAACTAGTTCTTACACTTCATATTCATCTCGTAGCTCTTTGTATGAGTGGCAACGACACATAGCACATTTAAATTCAGCTTTGATTTGAGGCCATTTACTAATATGACGCCAACGGCTGCTTCTTCAATATTTCCGACACTAGCCAGCTTCTTCATGTGCAGCATGTATTCATGAAATGATTCCGACTTTTCTTCTTCTCTTTCGCGCAATTGTTGATGAATGTCTGCACCATTCCAGTTACATTCAAACTCCTCGGTCTAACTTTTCTTTCAGTCCATCATAGTCACTCACACACTCTGATTCTAGAAACAGTCTGGCAGCACCACACATTTTGGCTCTCTCGCTTGTACGTATTTCTGCTTCTCGGACAACTCCCTTAGTAGCGTTCTGCTCACAATTGTCAAAATAAAGGTGTTAACTGGTACGGGAATAACCATCAAAGTCACCTATAACTTTGTCAAAATTGTCCACAGAAATTTTAACCTGGCTCTCTGCGTTCGTCAACTTCAACTTTAGGAGTGCGAACAACTGTAGGAGTTGTTGTAATTGGGCACTGACGTCATTGGTGCACTCTCCACCTACGGCTGTATTGCTCTCTGGCGGCATTTTTTCTGTTCTTCCCCTCTCTTGCATCTCTTTGTCTAAAATTGCGACGTTGCTTGTCGGCGTCTGTATTGGCGACGTCTGCATAGGCGCCAATTTTTTCTTGTTTCTCGGCGTTCGCCTGTCATGTCTATATCGAAGTTCAACTGTTGCGTCTCTTTTGCACTGATCTATCTTTAGTTATTTCACTAACAAAATTTTACCGCGATCTACACAACCGAACACAACTGGGCAACTATTTTTCGTATTTTTTGGACAGCCGGCTTCTCTTCGTTCTGAATTTCACAACGCACACACACAACTCGATCGACTGAATTTTACACGACTGTACAACTATATTCTGGCTTTTTGGACTGTATGTTGAATTTTCTCAACTTATCAACTTTTCAACTGTTCAACTTTTCAACTTCTCAATTATCAACTTTTTAGAAGAAAACAGCCTTTTTTCTCAGACAACTTTAGGGTCAGCGGTCAACTTTATTTTTACGACATGAACGAGCGGAAGCGCGCACAACTGTACGACGAGACAACTTTTTTCACTTTGCCAATGTTCAGGACTGGACGAGCCCCCCAAATGTAGGATCGGATGTGATCCAGGTTTATTAAAATAATAATGATAATGATTGTACAAGGTACAGTTTCTGAACAAACTGAAGTGAACTTAATTAATAACAAAATTCAATAGACTCGACGTTTTGAGGCTGCAACTGCGACGGACGACTTCAACTGACTACGGACAACCGACGACTTCCAGTACCAGCAAACGACTCACTTGTGTTCGGCCTGACGCCGCCACAAAATTGAATGGGAAGGTTGGCAGTCCTCTAGAGTGTTGCCACCTTACATTTATGAATACTTATTTTTGGTTTTTGACAAAAGGAAGGGTTTCCTTAAGGTATTCTTTTCGACATTAGTAATATCAGTAGTTCTAGTAATATCCAAGAGAATGCCCTCAGAAACCTCTCTCTTTTTGTGGCTAAAATTAACAAAAATACACACCAAAAATATATTCAACAAATATTCGATATCGATATTTCGACATCCCTACAAAATATCGAATTTTTTGAATGTTGCATTTATTTTCCGTTTTTTTAACTTAACCTATTTAAAAACAGTGTTTTGTGCGTTTGTTGACAATATATTTACCTTTGTTGACAATATATTTATCTTCCGATTAATATCTTGCTTGAACATATAAGGGTTTTAGCGACCTGCATTGATTTTAGTCAAAGTTTTTGTGCTTGCTTGACTCCATCTGACTAAAATGAAGTGAGATATGGTTAGAGTAAGTGCACCTATTTAATGTTGTTTTATGTTGTTTTGATAAAATTTTTGTGATCAATTTTGGAGATCGCCAATCCAAACTACACTTCAAAGACTTAGATCAGTGGTGCCCAAACTCACACAATCAAGCTTTGCACTTGTGTGCCTAGCAGCGAAACCCGAAGTAAACGTTATGACGTCAACCATGAGTAACAAGCAAACGAACAAATGCCTCGTGAGAGAAGAAAAAGCCGAATGCACGCGTCGTGAGAGAGCTATTTATAGAATGCTATTTATAGAACACACGTATTCTCTCTCTCTATGCGTGTGTCAACTGCGACGCCGGCAGAATTATGAGTTCCAATCCCATGGGATAGGCTTTTGGCATATTGGGCACCACTGTTTTAGATAGACCTTAGTGCAGTTATATAGGTGTACACTATGAAAGAAAATCTCGCTTTACCCGAAATTCACTGCGTGATAGTGCGAGAAAAGAATATGTTCAGCATCCATATGACTGGAAGGGAAATAATGTATTGTAATTCTAATATTTTCCTCACGACTTGAAAATAAATCGATTCTGTTGTTAACCGAGCTTATATGTACATTTGAGGGGGTGCCACAGAAATCGCTAGAGATTTTGCCGACGGTTGGTTTGTAAATCTCTTGAAAAATTCTTGGTGCCACAGACTTCTAGAGATTTCTTTTCTAATTAGAAAATCTAGTTGGAGCACCAGATGTTCCAATTGATGTTCCATCTCTAAAAACAGGACTGAATCTCTCGCCAAAAAATTTCCCTTATTTAAGATGTGTGTTAATTTAATGATTAACTGAAATTTTTTGATTGTGTGATATGTTTTTGTATGTTAGTAATTGAATTGAAAAGAAGAATTGGAATTCGGTTGGAATTTGGTTGGAAGAGGTTTCTGTGGCACCCCCATTTATGTTTTTTCTGGCATGCCTTCGACAAGTGCTCGGCTTGTATATTAATGTAAGTAGTTTCAAGCCGAATGTGTTAGGCCTATGCCTGGGGAACTTATATGTACTATTCCGTTTTGATATCTAGGATCTAACGGATCTGGAACTACACTTTTCGAAACATTTTGGATATATCTAAAAATATTCCATTTTAAACAAAGATGAAACCAAAAACACAACTCACAAAGAGATATATTTCATATCCAAGTTCAGGACCAATACAAATACAACAAAACTGTAAGCATAACCGGAGACAAGCGTCGCAGTCTATGATGGAATCCACCAGGGAAGCATATGACATTGCTTTGCTATCTAATGCAAAATTAATTATGTTTTGGTGATACTTCCGACATCCAACTTAAAGTACACCCAAGTTGAGCTGCCTGCCAAGTTAAACAGATTTCCCCCTCAACCTCAACCCTTTGACTTTTGTGGCTGTCAGCTAAGCTAAGCTCCCAGCCAAAAATTGTACAAAACATAAACAGCCTCATGGATTTGCTACAGCTTCCGTTTTTCTCGTTGTTGCTGTTGTTGTTGTTGTGATTGCTCCTTGTTGTTTGTTGCGCATATTTTCACATATCATAAGTTTTTATGCTTATTAAAAGCCAAAAGAAAAATTGAGCATAATTTATATGATTTGCCTATGAGGCAATAACAAAGCAAAAATGCTGTTTATGGGCCCGATCAATGCCATGAAGGCGAGGCGATGTTTTTAGTAGATTGTGCACAGACGATGGCATATTTATATGGGCTTAGTCGTTTGCACTGTGGACAAGAAGACGACATTTTAAAGTTTAAGAGGGAAAGACAGAAACGGAATGTAATTTTAAAAGGAATCCAGAAAAGCCTTCACAGAAGTCAAGACCTGTTGAAATCTAAAATTAAAAAATAATTCAGTAATCACTATGGATTTACTTAGGGTCTAAAAATTTGTCCAACTTTCAACTGATGCCAAAAAAATATAACTTTTGTACCATAGTCCATTGGCCTAGCAGTCGATTGCCCAGTAGCACAGATAGTTTTGTGTGTGTGTGTGTGTTGTTGTTGTTGTTTTGATGTGCCTTAAGGGGACGTATACCCAACCCTTGGGGCGATTCCATCATCCTAGTATAGGCAGCGGATGGGCGACAACGAAATCAAAATACGCTGGCAACAGGGTTTGGTTCGAGCAGTAATGGGGGGAGGGGGGCGGAGGGGATGAAGATGGTAGAAGCAAAGTCGTGGCCGTTATCCAGCAAAACAATCAACAGCGCGCTTTTTAAGCCAAGCCAGATATATTTTCTAATGCTTTTTTTCTGTAACTTTCCACATTCACCCTTGTTTTTCACGCTTCGAGCGCTTTATGGCCAACATCCTAGGCTCAATTGGGGGTCTGGGAAATGACAATGGCAATGGGATTGGGCCTGGTTTTCTTTTTTGTTTTCCTCGCTGTCGCCATGTCATGTGTCGGACTGTGAGCTGTAGATGTATCTACAAGTAGTATCCGTATCCCGCTTTTGTTGCGCGTGAATTGTTGGCTTGTTTACTATGCCCTTCAAATTATGCACTATCTGGGCGAGTGCTTGTGGAGGCGAAGGCGAGTGGAGATTGCATTAAGATAAATTTAACTGAATCAATTTGCTTAATAGCCAATTGAAGAGCAAGCCAGCGCAAACAAAAACAACAACAAAATGAGCAGCCACAGTCAAGCGAAAGAAAAAATGGAAACAAAAACAAAAAAAAAACACTGTCTCCAGTTTTAGTGTCATTTATTTTAACGTTGATTTCTTCCTATCCATTTATTTACATTGCATACTTCTGAGCGCCAGAGCTGTAGTGTCTTCTCCCCCCGACGCCAGCGACACCACCACCACAGCCACACTTTCTGGTAATGAAACGTCCAGCTGGCTTAATGCTGAATACAAAAAAAAGAAACAGAGACACAAAAAACCGGGGAAAATTTATAAATCTCAAACTGGCGGGAAAATTACATAAGCTCATTTAAGGCGTTTCTTTCGCTACAATTTCAATTCAATTTAACACCAAAACCTGTCTATAGTCCTACCGTATGGATGAGTATAGACGGTTGCAAGTGTCTAACCCCATTACATAAGCGCCAAATGCCTGGCATTTAGAAACGGATGTTCCGATTCGCATTTCGCAAACGCAAAATGATAAACCTGACCGGGTTCCGGCTGCAGTTAGAAATGGGGCTCAGGACTTTAAGTGATTGAAAGTGATGTGGAAAATAATTACCTTTAACCGTGACTGGAATAAAATATTAAATAATTTGGACTTTGAATATTTAGGTGAGATCTGGGTTAAATAAAAAGTTTTGACAATTCACACAAGAGTAAACGGAAAGAAATTTGCTTACCTTTGTTTCTACTTTTCATTCGTGTGGAGTCTCGACTACGAGAGGGCCTCTCACTGTCATAAAGATAACCTCCAAAAACACAAAAAATATTGTACAAACAAGTTAAAATAAACACATAAACAAAAGCAAAATTTCTTGTGTAACTTCAACGACTTTTGGATATGGGTTTGGACCAGAGAACTGCTTTATTCGATTGCAAATCGCTCATACATTAATCAACACCCGAATAAACTGGCTTTGCGCTCAATGCATCAAACTTGCATATTCAACATGTTCGCCGTTGGGTTTAATTCAATTGTATTGTTGGGACTCTGAGCATAATCATGTTCGTCTCTGGCTTAACGACGATTGATCAGAGTGAGAGAAAATCACCTCGTATGAATAAACTCTTGCAAGGACGCATAGGCGGCGCTGAAAGATATGAAAAGAGAGAGAGAGAGAGAACATTGCGCTGGCCAGTCGACGCAGAGATTTGTTCGATCGAACACACAATGCGTTTGCGGTATGACTGTGATTTTATTCAATGCGATGTTCGATGAATAAATATGAACAAAAAAACCTCTGGCTCAATTGCTCGATGCGATTGTGGTCGAGCTGATTATATTCATCAATGAGTTTTTACGATTGATTAAATGTGAGTAAGAATTTCTGTGTATGAGGCAATCAAGAAAAAAGTGATTTTTGCAGTTTGATTTGAACACAGAAAAAAAGCCAAGCTAAAATCACGCTTAAAAGAAAATTAGTTTGATCTCCACCTTCGGATTGAAATTTCGAGTACAAAAGGATTGGAACAATCCTAAAATATAAGATACTGATGCCACTTAAAAATCAAATGATCCTGACTCGAGATTTAAATACAATCGGAATTTCAATGCCAAAGCAAAATGAAACCAAGCCTTAGAATTCCCAACCAGTTATAGCACTTTCGACATGAAAAGGTAGCTGTCGAATTGCAACCAGCCTTCATCGCGGTGTTGTTTGTTCTCTGTTTTCACAGTTGTATGCGAACAAATAATGACCTCGAGCCGGCTGTAACTTGCTAGTTTGAAAATCAGAAAGGTCGTTTAAATCTTAGCAAGGTGTTTTGGTTGTGGGATCTTTTTTTGGGGTCAAAATGAGTTTAAACATCGAGCTAAAGTCAATCTCAGTCATTTTTGATGCAATCCCTTTTCGGATAGAGTGTTGAGCTCAATTTAATCTCGGTTAATCAAATCAACTACGAATATCAAGCTTAAATCAATATGACACCTTCTGGATTAATCGCGACTAAGGGGTCAAATTGAGCTCAAATAACAAGATAAAATAAAAAATAATAAGAAAAATAAAAGCCTATAACAAAATAAAACTCTCCCGAACTAAAGACGGGATCGAAATGGTAAATGTTTCTTCGTTTAAAAGTATTGTAGAATTGTTTGGGATAGTTTCTTTTAAAGTCAAGGAGACGTTTTTTACGCTATTATAAAAGAGAGTTAAAAGAAAAGAATGAGTAGACTTGTTGATCTTGTCGCCTAGTGTTTCTAAGTTCTTATAAAGTGTTTATGTCATCTTAAAACCGAGCCTGGTTTAGGCATTTAGGGAAATGGGTTGACCGCTTTATGAAAAAACACAAAGGGTGTTCACCAGCCCGCGTAAAAGCGTAAAGCAAAAAGCATAAACTCCAAATGCTTACGCCACAACAAAAAAAACACATAAGAAAAAAATTACCAACTTTTTGCTGCCCTGGGGTATGTTTACAAAATCAGCGTAAAAGTGTAAAAAGAGTAAAGTGCTGAAGTGTTGTAAAATTATTCAAAGTATCGATAAAAAATACTCGGTATCGCTCCATTTCGAGATTTTTGTCTTCAAAATTTGCGGTCACACATACAATAATATAATTTTTTTTTTGTCACTTTAACCAAACAGAAATTTCCATTTGTGGTCGAAATGCAGTCGACATAAAGCATGTGGCCGCAGGGACCCATTGGTCATTGAAAAATGGTAGCACATTGGTTCGCCAGTTGACTTATTTGTGCACACAGAACTTGGTTCCTCACCGCCAGCATGCAAATGCAGTAAGATCCTCCATAAGGTCGTCTACGACTTCACCGACTGCATCATGGTCCACATCTTAAGTTTTTTTTTGTATTCATTTTTCTTTTAACTTTGACACACACAAGTGACTGAAAAACTCACAGCCTGTCAAAAACTGCTGATTTACACCAAAAATTACGAGGGTAATCCTTTTAGGGGCGCTCAATAGCTGCGTCGCGTAAATTTACACAATTACTCTTTTACGCGGGCTGGTGAACACCCTAACAGTATTTTCTAAGCCACCATTCTAAACAACTGGTGATATACTCAAAGGAAGGTAAACTTGTTGTAAGCCAAGCCAAATAGTCCACATATAAAATGCTAACTCTCAACTTGGGTCAATAAAACTAGGAACAGACTGCAGATAAAATTATTTCAAGGCAAAGTGTAAAATTATGGCGTTAAACTTTGGGCCACTTAAAAGAAACTTAAATGGATTCCACAGCCTTTGTAATGCGCTTGAGAAGGAAAATGAGAAAAATGGTGCGAAGTGTCCACTTTCAAGGTATCATTTTAAACGAGATAAAGGTCTAAACCAAGGGCACCCAGAATGAGCTTTCGGCCGCGTGGCCGTATCAACAACTAACAACAACCACAAGAAATAGAAAGAGAAACCCGATTTTTCTTTGTATGTGTGTGTGTTGTCGCAAATATCGAAAGCGAGTGGCCACTGCGAGCGAGACTACGCAGACTACACATGAGAGCGAGAAGAGAGACACATATGAAGTTGTTGATGCAGATCTGCAAGCGCCAACCAAAAAACCTTTTGGCGGAAAGAAATAGAGAAGAGAGTGCAAATAAATTTGTTGTTGCTCTATGTAGTTTTATGGCACTCGTATACGCGCCAGCTAAACCTTTGCGGAAAACAACAAAGAATGCGCGGCTTGCGGAATGGGTTTGGGCACCCCTGCTCTAAACATTCAGAATGGTATAAAATTTTAGAGTCCTATCAAGAAAAGAACTGAAGGCATCAATTGACAATGACCAGAACAAATTAAGGTCCTTTTTTGTCAACATAATTCGTTCTCTAAGAATGCCAAAGCAAATAAGAAACCTTCCAATTATAATTCCCAAGCCCTAAAAATTTTGGTTCCTGTTTAAACAAGTTTGGAGTTTTTGAGTTCCTCGAGTTGGAACATGAATGGAACCTTTTAAGTTAATAAAATCTAAGCCAAGGTCCCACAGGCGGATAAAAAGGCTAAAATACAAGACAAGAATCGATTTGGGAAGATTTACTGGAATTTTGTAAGACTATTTTCACTCATAGCCTTGATTCTCCAACTGGACCGAACCTTCTGCATGGCTTTAATAACTTTCAAACTTAATTGTTCCCTTCACTGTGATGAGCAACTAGCAGTCACACACTGCTATCACCGTGACCCAACGGTATCTCCGATACTGTCTAATTCCTTGCGATTGAACGGACATCACGCATGTATGGGGCGTTAAGAGTGTGAGCTCATTGAAGGAGGAAGGCCACACAAACTGATTTGCATGACAGCAAAGGTGCGTAGGCGTTCACTCGGAACTCAAAGCGCGCTTATCTCGATTGGGGCATCTATTCGGAGTTGTTTTGGATTGAAGGTAATTGCTACGAAGCGCCCATTTTTCGCACGGATCGCTTACGCACATGTCCATAAAAACAGATATAGATAGCGATTGGACGTTTAGCCTATGCAAGCAACTAATTACAGGGAGCGTAGCGGATTTTAATTATCGCACTGTGCTCGCTCAGCTGTTGCCCGAATAGGAACTGGTGGTTTCTGGGTGCAGGCTGGCGCTGTCAGTCAGCAGGT
Source organism: Lordiphosa stackelbergi (assembly GCA_018904235.1). Classification (NCBI taxonomy): domain Eukaryota; kingdom Metazoa; phylum Arthropoda; class Insecta; order Diptera; family Drosophilidae; genus Lordiphosa; species Lordiphosa stackelbergi. The sequence continues at coordinate 2,855 of JAEIFU010004418.1, read as the reverse complement.
TTCCGAGTTTCCGAGCTTAGGCACGCCCAGAGCGACAGTTACAAACAGCCGGGTTGGTTGGCAATGGCTAGAAATCGATTGATTGTGGCCAAACACGCAGTGTTAGACTTGGACAGGATAAATCAAGAGCCCCTGACATTTTTCCTTCTTTGGCTTTCTGGCCTAGCCTGGCGTGGCATGGCGTGCGTGAATTTCGTTAATGCAGGGCAACGGCGGCAACAGGCCCCATGGATATAAAAGCCGATATCCAATTCCCGAAACTCGAACGGAGCGTAATGGACTTGAAATCCAATACAGAAATATGCATGACATGCACTGAGAAAAATAAAATGGGTCACTTTTGTGTGGAGACGTTTTAGTTTTGTATAAACTTTTTAATCTAAAAATTTTATGAGGGTTACTGAAATGTTTTTCAGTTGAATTTTTGTTTATAAAAATGCATTTTGAATAATCTCTTCTTCTCAGTGTAGATAGAAAGGGGGGAAGCCGAGTCAGAGACAGAGACAGACACAGACTCCCACACAGATGTCAAGGAAATATGCGCCGTTTAGTCACAACTGTCAGTTTTCAATTGATTTGTCGAGGCAATCGGCGGTTGGGTGGGAGGGGACGACGCGTCCATCAAAGCCAACAAAGCAAATGTGAAAACATTAAAGCCATTTCTGGCCAAAAATATGAAATATGGCCAACGATAGTTCCCCCAGTTTCCCCCCCTCCTTTCCATTTCAGTTGGCCATGCGCTGTTCCGGTCGGCCGCCAGAAAACTTGTTTGCCAGTCATGGAGCAGTCAATTTTTGTATCGTCATTGTTAACATCATCAATTTGTGTGCTTAATTTGGAAACTGACGCACAACAATGGGCGACCGGGAGCAGGATCAAGACCAAGACCAGCAGCAGCACCTTAAAGGCCAGCCATATAAATTGAGTTGCTGCAGCCATAAAGCAGTTCCTCGCATGGTTTATTACATTTTTGGCACACTTGACGAGCGAACGTAGAAGCCAAGGCGATAAATACATCAAAGTGGAGATGAGTTTATGCTAGAGGCGAAAGCAAACATACAAAAACAGTTGGTTTTTGGAGGCTTAGAAATAACTATGAAGACAACCTGCTTAATTTTTAGCGAGTTGGTTTCTTAAGTTTACATCGTCATTTTCAATGGACAGTCATTGGCTTTGAGAATGTAAATTTCTAGATTTTGATTACAATGCCAATAGCTTTATTAATGAAAATATTTTGATAATCAATCACTGATAACATTTTTTATAGATCTGCCTTAGATGACCTGCAAAAAAATAAACTATTTAAAATTTTATTGTTGGTGGTGATGACCCATCAAATCTACTCAACATGCAATTGAAATCAGACAACAAGGTCTTCACGCCTCTAGGAGGATAGTGCACGATCGACTGAACAACTGAGCAACTGAGCCACTAAACAACTGACCGATTGAGCAATTTGAACAAATGAACATACGGGAGAAATCACTAGCGATTTTCGTATAAACGCTTGTATTTTAAATTAAAACTGCTTGAATTTATATGTGAAGTGGCATCAAAAACCACGGCTACAGATCATATGGCGAAAATAAAGCGAATTGAAACCGACTATACAAAGCCAAGTAGTTTTGAGTAAACTTTACCTTGTGTGCAACACGAACGCCTTACATTGTTTTTTTAGTGGAACTTTGCGATAATGTAGAGCAGGAACATACTAAGTGAGTAACGTTTGATGACCAGCATCAACTCTGTGGAAACAAGTGTAAACCATTATCTTTCTTTTTCGTTTAACACTTAATTTTGGCTTTAGCCGCCGATTTTCTTTTTCCTTGTCTGTGGTGCTGTCGGCGATTTTTTTTTTTTACCCTAGATTTGATTACTTTAAGTATTAGATTTGTAAAAATGCCAAGTGGGCCAGTGTGTCAGATGTCGAGAAAAACCCAATTTTTGGCGCTCAAAGTGAGACTTGCTCATTTCGTGAAATTCTCCTGAAAATTAGACGATCCGACAAAGTTGAGCGAAATATTTAGAAAAAAAAAATAATAGGAAAAAAAGAACTAACTGGCAATCGAGGGACCATCGCCGATTAGTGAGTGCTGCAATCTGTTCATTAAAGACCGCTACCGAATTAGCAGCTGAATGTGGCATACAAGTGACTTGCTGGACCGCTGCACGTTCTTTATAGAACTGTGAAAACATAGTGCGACAAAAATTGAAGATAACTACAAGGTTACTGGACCGCCATATGGAAGCTCGGTGAGATTCGCCAAGAGATAACATAAGCTGACTGGACAAAAAGTTAAAAGTTTTTATAGAGCAATGCAAATACTAATTCATCTTCATAATTTGATTTTTTCTGATGGGTTTTGCACTGAAGGGATTTATGAAGAAACACCTGTACTTTTTCTAAGAGAAAATTGGGGATAGTATCATTGATGATTTGGGCTGGTTGGGGGTTGTATTTGTGGGAAGCCCTCATATGAACTCCAGAAAGTACGTGACATTTTGCAATGAATTATGGTCTCTTCGTGGTAGAAGGCGTTGGTGGGGGTTCACATTTTCAAAAGGAATGTACCATGTACTGCAACCACAGGGAAATGAAGTGGTCTTTGGGAGTGACTCATGGACTTGTATCCGATAGAAAACCTTTGGGCGTTGCTTGTCCGAAGGATTAATGCGGAGTACAATAGTTTTAAGGAGCTCAAATTGACACATTTAAGGTATGGAAAAACTGTCCCTTAGTGATTTAAATAACCTTGTAGGGAGTATGCCAAATAGGATTTATGAGTTAATTAGTGTTAAAGAAGGTTACACTCATTATTAAAGTGAATAAAAAATAATTAAATTATTTAACATTT
>JAEIFU010004417.1:0-15164 GCA_018904235.1 Lordiphosa stackelbergi | reverse complement strand
GATCAAAGTTTAAAAATATTTCCGTACCTAAATTATTCCTGTCGGGAATGGATCATGCCCTTCCAGGATCAAACTGCATTTTTAAACCATTCGGTATGAATTGATCCCGGAAATCCCGGAATGGAATGATTTTTCAGTGAACAAAAATTTGTATACAAAAATTGTTTCTATTCACGTGAAATATCGAAAATCCAAAAATATAAAAAACTGAGAAAGCGAAAATAAATATATATCAAACCTTCAATATTATGCCTACTCGAGGTCTTGTTATGCTTGCACATAACTTCAAACAACATACAAAGGGTACTGGTAGCTGGCGCTGTTCTCATGGTGCCGGTTTTTTGTTGTCAAGTCGTAAAGAAATTCTTAAACGATTATGGCAACTCTGGCATAGAGGGGTCACTCTTGGCATCAGTAAAAACGAACAAAGATCGCTGATGATTTGGTTGAAAAACCAATGAAACAGCTTTACGATCAACTAGTCTTTTTTGTGGTGTGTTGTTTCCTGTTTTTGAAGTTATGCGCAATCATAACGAGATTGTAACGAGATTGTCATAAAGGTCGTTACAACACACACATTCCATATATCTTTAAATATGAAATGGCAAAAAGGAAATGATCGAATCTGTAAAAAAGAGATTTAATTACAGAAATAGGTGAAAACCGTCAAAACACCACCGTATAACTTTGGGCTATAATTTAACACCATTGGGATCCCCAAGTGTTTTTTCGTCAATACGATTATTATACATATAAACTGAATTTGCAAGTTGTTGAAGCGGGAAAATATGTGAGAGGATTGTAGTGATCTTCGAGACAGTGCAGTACGAACATACCATTGCTATTACAAAATATTAAAATTAATCTCTGTTAATAATTGAATTGTAATTAACCGATGACCTTGAGCCGGCTGAAACAAAACTTTTCACTAAAATTTAAACGTTTCGCTAAAACCCCATATATTTTTATATATAAAACCAAATACTTTCTTGTGTTCATAATTAGTTTTTGACATGGCATTTTGAGTGATAGCAAAAATTATAATTGATTGTACTTTTTTTTAAATATACACAACAATTGGTTTAAATAAAAGAACTGAGAAAAAAATCCGTCTAAAACCTAGATAACAATCTGTAAACTGAGATGAAAAGGGGTCAAAATTCAGAGACAACAAAGATCTCAACCAAATATGAAAAGTAAAAAGAAAAAATTAATTTTTTTTAATTAGTATGGGTAGGGGGGTTGTGATTGTATAAGTGCTTAAAGATATTGCATTTTCTTTCTGTTGGTTGGTGGTTCATTTAAGTCTTCTTTCTGAAAAACACAAAAACCTCAAACAACATTTGTATTAGGAAGAACTCAGGATATCGGGCCTGAACACGAACAGCATGACGTGTTAACGTAGGCCATCTCGGACCACACGCGTGATAGTGCGTAAAATGACTCTTAAAAGAATGCCTTAGAAAGGAGAGGTCGTGATTTTAAGTTCACTTAAAAACATTTTTTTGTTTTTTTCCCTGTTTCTGAATTTGATATTAATTGGAATAGGCAAGAGCTGTAATTTTTATGAAATGCGGAAAGAGTTCGGTCGAAACGTTTTGCCACCAAGAAAGGAGAATGAAGGCACTAGATTACAGCATTTCCGAACCCGACCATTTGACAGTAATTTCATATGTAAATCCCTTTGCTGAGTCAAAAAATGCGGTCCGAAGATTTTTTAGTGGGGCCGTTTTCGAGAAATCGCGAAAAAGCTATTTTTTTTTTGGGGAAAAAAGTACCTTTGGAAAAATGTGTATATCTTTGGTAGCGGTTCATTCATTATAAAAAGGTAGTATTAGCTTTAAAGATAATTGAACTACCCATCATTAATTTATACACAACTTCTTAAAATAGTGCTTGACTTCTGCGGTATAAAGGCTTTAATCGGCAATTTCGCATAAAATTTATCATTTTGTTAAAAAAACAGATTTTAAGTGCGATTTTCACCAGGAAAAAAATTGTGCAAAATTTATATTATTTTTGGTCACCTAAAAGTATCTATTAAAATACAATGCCACATAATTAATTTAAATCCGTCCAATAATATAGAAGTTATTGACATTTAAGTAAGAAATCAAAGGTTTCAAGTTTATGCAAATTGAATTAGTTTGATTGTTTAATTGTTCGTCGTGAGAGGCATAGTTAACATTCAAACTATTCCATTTAAGAGCTACTATGACCTGCCAAATTTATTTTGTACCTGGTTAAGTTTTTTGTGATTGACTAAGGTTGGAAAATGAGTGTAAGGCGTCAAATTACAATAACAATGCACTTCAGTCCCAAAATCTGTTTTTTTCTGCAAAATTTTCCAAAATATTTCTATCTTTACTCGACATCTATTTTTCTCCATACTTTCCGCCTACTAAAGAGCACACGAATATAAGTTAAGAGCTAATATTTAAATCTTGGTTATTCTAGATTGAAAAAAGATTTCTAACCTCTATTTTAGATGGATTTTTTTCTCAGTGCAGACACTAAACTGTTTATTGTACGCTTGAGTAAAAAGCTTATTAAATTAAATAAATAATTTCAGACCTACAGTCATGGATACTTATTTTGCATATTTTCTATTCTTTTACTTTTGGCATAAAATTCAACGCTAATCGAAGGCTATCATAAGCAACCCCTGAAATTCATAAATAAGCCAGTCTACGGTCGTTTATTTAAAGCCACAAAAAAAGAGGGAAATCAATAAACATGTCTTGGCATATATTTTGTCCCCATGCTCGAGTATCATGCCCCAAAGGCTACATCAGCGCTTGTCCATTCAAACAACACGCACAAAAATGTGTGCTTGTTTTTCCTCTCATACTCCCACTTTCATATCATAATCAGAGAAATGGAAAATTAGGATTTGGGCAACAGGCAAATGTTTGCTTATCCCCAGGCCATGGCTGTCTGATACAATACAATTTTATATTTTAAATATTTATAAGTTTATCAGATTTTATTAATACATTTAGGCTATTTTGATGTGACACGTTGGACATATTGGGTGGCTATTTTTAGAAGAAATGGATGGCTTGTTAATTAGGGCTAATAAATATTCTGAGAATTCCTTTAAGTTGATGAATAAAATTTTAATAAATTGATTGTGCGGAAACAAGGCTATAATTAATTAATAGAAATTTTTGCTTCTTTAAGTTCAAAATATTGGTAAAAGAAACTTTGAAATGTGATATTTAGCTTTAATTAAAAAGAAAAACATAATTTTTTCGCTTTAATGAGCCACTTTAAGCTGAGACGTTGAACTCAATGGTTAATAATATATAATAAGAATATTCTTTAACAAGCAACAAAAACTACAAGAAAGATGTGTAATCACAACCGTATTTATGCGTGTTATGTGTGTGTGTTTTCGTATGTCCGGTCTATGTCTCATTGCTTTAAAAACCAGTTAAAAAAAAACCTTTTGTTTTACACCCAAAAAAAAATTAATTGCCTGAAACCAAAAAAAAAAACCTACAATTTAGACGATTTGGCCTCAAAATGACAGACTGATAAGGCTATATCGACTGGGCTGTTGACAAGAATATATATACAGTAAATATCGGTTATATGACGTAAGCGCTTGTATGCAATTAGCGGTTATTTGCAAAAGCTTAATATTTTAGAGCATTATGCACAGCTTTGATATAAGAATTTAATTGCTTGTATGCAAATCGTTTATAAGCAAATATCGCTTAAATGCAAACATTATACATCAAATTTAAAATTTCTGCGTACTATTTTAATCGGTTGTAAGCAAATTTTGCAACACAGTTCCTAAAAGCTAAAGAAAAAGCTAGATTTTAAATGACTTACAAACCAACAATTATCAAAAGATGCTTGCTGCGAAGGATAAAGCAAGGCTCCGCAACATCTCGTGCATTAAAAACAATGCAGGCGAAGTGTTGTAACCAATCCTCACCAGAAAAGGATTAGATACAGAACACATGTACACTTGATGACATCACTGTTGTAGATTAACCAAATGCGCTGTCCACACGGAATTTTTGATAGATCAGTTTTGCTCGCTAAGGCACAGGAAGTCGCCTTAAGCTAAATGAAAACCTGATTCAGATTGAAGCGGTCGTCAGAGTTGCTGCAAACTAAATTCTATTAACTTCGCAAAGATTCATAGAGAATCCAGTAAAAATAAAACAGCAAAATGAGCCGCTTTTAACTCAAATTATTTACCGATGCCTCTAGATTATACTTCAAGGCTCTACCAAACGGAAGCAAGCATGAATGTTTAAAAGGATTCAAAACCCAGAAGCAATACTGATGTTTCAGTCCAATGAATCTCAAATGTCATAAAAGTTCGAAGTTCAAGGTTCCAATCTAAATAGATGCGGTACATTCAATGCGACAGTGATCTTGCCTGATTTATTATTTCGTACGATAATATTGTATTATCGTATCGAATTGAATGAAAATTAAAATCGATTTGAGGATAATTATTTTGGTCAATCTGAATAAATAATCTGGCCCTACTAAATTTGGATTCACTACCTCGACATTTTTCTATATAATAATAATATTACCGCTTTTGAAGACATTAAAGATCAGATCTTGGAAAATGCTGAAACAAAGCAACTACCAAACAAAAATAACAGATTTTTAAAATCAATTTCTGTATGATAATCTCATATTGAAAAGACTAAAACAAAATTTTAGTAGTAAAACCCATTTGCGACATTTGAATCGTAAAGTGATTTAAGTTATACTTATCTAATAGCTAAATTACACATAAGTATCAACTATTTGTCGTTGCTGAACATAATTCACTAAATTGATAAAGGACCCACTATACGACGGCCGAGTTTAGCATTACAACGTGGAGGTCGTGAGTTCAAGTCCCAGTGCAAGCGTAATTTTTATACTCTGTACCGAAGGTACATAGAGTATATTAAGTTTGTGCAAAAGTATGTAACAGGAAGAAGGAATCGTTTCCGACCCTATAAAGTATATATATTCTTGATCAGCATCAACAGCCGAGTTGATATAGCCATGTCCGTCTGTCCGTCCGTCCGTCTGTCTGTCCGTCCGTCTGTCCGTCCGTATGAACAAACAGATCTCAGAGATGGTAAGAGATAGAGGTTTGACATGTATGGGACAAATGCTTCTGATACGTGCAGGCAGATCAAGTTTATTTTCAATTTTTGCCACGCCCCCTCCCGCCCCCGCAATTTTGAAAAAACGTCATATCTCCCACAGTTTTATAGATAGATGATTTGTACCTTTTAAAAATAGGTAGTCATTGGCAATATGTATCGATTTGCCGAAGAAATGATAAAGATCGGAAGAGCGGTTCTCAAGTTATGAGCAAATAAGTAAATCACCCCCGCCACCCCCTCCCACAACCGCCGCACAATGTTAGAGAGAGAGAGGGAGAGAAAGAGAGAGATAGATAGAGAGAGAGAGAAAGAGGGAGAAAACTTAAGAAGCGTAGCAGCTGCAGAGCTCAAATTCAGTTCCTCTCCAGGTACATATGTTATAGTCGGGCTTGACCGTTTTTCACTTGTTTTATAATTGTTTTATACACTGTAAATCAGAAGATTTGCGCTAGAGAGATTATCCCGAAATAAAGTCTGACAACAAACGAGCTGCGAGATTAAGCTTTGCCGGTCTATACATTGTCCGCGTCGTCTGTCCGTCGTCCGGCTCATCGTTATTTCACGGAACTAGCAGGTTTGGTCGGCAGCCGAAACTTTGCAAAGCGGCTTCTACTGCACACTGCCAATATGTCGGAACGCGGATCGGATGAGTACTTCTAGCTGCAAAAGTTCTGTTGAAAAGTAACGTTTTAGTGAGTTCTAAATTTTACTGTTCAAAATCTGGGTCGATGGTGTTTTATGAAAGGTTGGTCTAGCCGTGAGGGCACAGCTCTTTCCAGTATCAAAGACTCGGTAAGAAGTTAACGGTTTCTCACTTGTTTTTTTTTTTTCGTTTATTTCTTCATTTATTTTTTGTGCTTTTAAATTTTTTTTTTTTATTATTGTGGCAAAGCCAAGCAATAATTTTTAACTTTTTTTCTCGAGACTGTCTTTTGCAATGCCCATAGGCAGTGTTTTCGAAGAAGAACAAGGAGAAAAAAAATCCGAATGAGCAAAAAGGTTTCCAAAATCAGTATGTGATTGGTAGTTTTTATAAAAAATAAACATTTCGTCCATATTTAATGTCGGAATAGCGTCCTTTTTTAATTTTTTTTCACCTATGTAGGTACTTGAGAAGTGGTCCTGACAAATAAAATTTTCATAATTTTTCAAAGCGATTTGAATTTTTCACTCCAGATTTGGCCAAAATCTAATTCGACATCAGGAAATCGTTAAAATTTCATATGCGGAAATTTTCGCTTTGTTTTTTGGCATTTCTGCACGCAGCATTTTGCTCCGCTTTTTCTTCCCGTCCCAAAGACCATATCCAAAGGCAGAAATAAAATTGAAGCAACAGCTCTTATTTCACACAAACAATAAAAAAAAATCTGGTTTGCACCTGGGTTCGAACTCACAACCTTACTTCCATGAGACAAGAGTCTATCCCTCAACGCCATTGAAACCTTCGGCGTTAGTAGAAAAAATGTGAACCTCATTTGGCTTGATGCTCCGGCGTTGTCGTAAAAATGTGAACCTCATTTGCTTTGATGTTGAGCAATGTTAAAATCGAAACTAAGTTGACCTTGGCAGCTGTGAAAGGCTTGTTCTATTTTTAGATTTTTTCGTCTGAACCCCGCGCGCCCCTGCCAACAAGCTTCAAAACGAAAAATAAAAAAGTTTCTATGAGGCGAAGCATCTATTATGTGTAGTGTTTTTGATAGAAGACATTGGTCGACAAAAATGGCTATAACTCCGAAAGTATTTCGAATTTTGAAAAATCCCTTTGGGATAATATTTTTGAATATCTAAGCTAAAAAATAAAAACAAAATAAAAATGTTGAAAAAAAATTTTCTAGACCAGAAGAGGGCCCTTATAAAACTTTTCTATTTTAAATTACTAGAAATTCTGGGCTGCAAACCAGTTCGAAGTCGAATCGCTCTAAAGTCGGAGACTCCGGGATTTTTGGAAAGTACGAATCGAACCCGAACCGGTGCAGAAACATTTTTTCCGGCCGAACTTGAACCTGAACCGGAGCAAAAATAGTCAAAAATTGGTTCGGGTCAAAATTATACAAAAATTTCTAGATGCTTCAATTGTTAACTTTGTCATTTTCCAATATATATCCAAATATGACAGAATATAATGTGACATGAATTCAAGGAAATCAGCTAAAAACAAGAAATGGAGGTATTTTTCTAATAATCAGGGAGAATTCTTAATCTTAAGAATCTTAAAATTAATTCAAAATGTACCATTGATTTTAAAGTAAACGTGGAACGTGGTGGCCGTGAGTTCAAGTCCCAATGCAAGCGTAATTTTTTTTTTTTATTTTTTGTATGTTTTAAAAAGAATGAGTTTATATCATAACAATGTACGTACCCAGCCTATTGTGCAAAGCAGTTCTGCAGTATGTGGCACAGATACTATAGTACTTCTTTGTAGAATTGGCAGGGGACCTAATGCATTGTTAGGATTTAAAGTCTTTGTTAAAAATGCCGCACAAAAAATAAGCAAACATATTAAAACAATTTACGTTTGCAGTGGGACGTGAAAACATTGAAATGTCTTTATAAATGCTTAAGAAAAGTTACCTAAGTTGCCTTTTTTTTTTAAAAACTTAAAATTTTATTTTAGGTTTTTTTTTATTGAGTGTTTATAAAAAACACGACAAGAAGCATAAAATTTGATCCTTTCCAGCTAGTTGAGCCTTGCGTCCTTCTCTACAAGTGTTCCTCTCACTCCTTCCCTTTATTGAGCAAAGTCACGTATTGTATTTGCCAAAACTCACAAATCCATTTTAGTGCACAAGTCAACTTAAAATCGAAATTGGTGTTTGAAAATTCAAACTTTCTTTTCCATTTCCATATTGTTGACCAGCATAAAAGATATCACAAACTTTTTGTCTAATTGGTAAATGTCAAAAGTCATCACAAAGTTGAGGTCCTTAACCCCCATCAAACCCACACAAGAAATCAGCGTCAATTAGACTTGTTGACATTTCGACTTCTTCTAGGTTAAATTTGAAAACTAGCTTCATTATCTGCATTATTATTTATATTATTATTATTAACCCTGCCATGGTGCCATGGTGAGTGAAATTTAATTAAAACAACAAGGGCGACAGGCGAAAGGAGAACCATTAGAAATGAGCAAAGGAAATGGGTGAGGCTTGACTGTTATCGTGACAAGCCCAAATTAAGCAGCGACAGGCTTACATCAGCCACTCCAACCCTTGGGTAATTTAATTTTAAAGGCTAGCCAAGGCGACCAGCGTTCCAACGAACCGACATTTTGCCTCTGGGCATTACATAGAATTATAAGTAGTAGCAAAAAATAAGATATATATATTTTTTCTTCACTTTATGAAACTAATTTGATTTAAACCAGTTTTTTCTCGCTCTCTCTTTATCTGCTTCCCGCTGATTCCCTTCTTATTATCAGGGATTAGTCTCGAGTATACATTTTCACACTTACCCGTTGTGCCATTCTCATGCTCGCTGAAATCGGCCAGCGAGGACGACAATGCATCCGCCGCCATCTTGGTCGATGTCATTTTCATGGGTTGCCCTGCATTTCCGCCAGCTTTTACAATTGTGTTTGTGCCATTTTCCGTTTTCACAATTTCCGTATTGTGTTTTACCATAGCTAAATGGGAAAACTCACAGCCGCCAGCTGCGCGCCCCTGATTGCCTGCCCCGTGCAGGTCCTAACACTTGTTGCCGTTATTCTGAAATCGAGAATGAAAGCAAGGAAATGAGCAAAGTTGGAGGTTAACTATTATTTCGAGCGCAAATTAAAAACAATTTTCGATGCAATTTGAGGCTGATTTTATTTCCAAATTATAATTTATTTGCTAGTATTTCGTCAACTTAGATTTTAGCGAGCATTTAAATAACTGCAATGGGCAACATGGTCCAGTATATTGAAGAGTTGATGGTGATTCTAGAGAATTTTCGTGTGCTGAACACGAATCTGTCAAGTCTAGATTCTTGGTAATTTGAGCATAAAGTTGCTTTTCAAAAAAATGTACAAGGGCAAAAAACCTATAGAAACTGAGCAATGTAGAGCACTGACTGAACTCGACGCCAAGAAGGAGCCCGAACTGCGGGCCAGCTTTTGTTTCCAAATTTGCAATACGAGAATCCGAAAAGGTTTGCAAAAGCGTAGAACTTTCTAGGCAGGTTCTAGGTCATTTAAGTTATGGTTGACCGTATACAATTGTGTTATGGTGTGTTATGTTATGGTTGACAGTATAGCCCTATTTCATGAATACCAATTCAATCTTCAGCTGTCTCCGCCTGTCCTTAGTGTGTTGGCAAAAGGTACCTCATGACAGAATTGCTATGTCCGCTGGGGAATCTTAAAGGCAGGCTTGCAGCGAAATCCGACATCAGCAGCAAACGCCAAAAAACACTAAGGCTTTGAGTGTGTGTGCATTCCGTATCGGCCCTTCTGTTGTTAGTGGTCATGAGGTACCTTTTGCCAATGATGGGAGGGGGGGTGGCGGGGGTGATTCACTTATTTGCTCATAGCTTCAGAAACGTTCATCCGATCTTTATCATTTCTTCGGCAAATCGATAAATGATGTCAATTACTAACTATCTATATAGTTTATAGGGTCGAAAATTATTGCTTCTCATTAATATACTCTGTGTACCTTTGGTACAGAGTATAAACATTTTTGGTAAGGCCTCAGACGCCAGTAACAACGCGATTTTTCGAGTTTTAAGAATAACTTATAATAATCTTTTAATCAGGGCTGCAAACCGGTTCGTAGTCGAACCGCTCCGGAGTCGGAGACTACAGGATTTAGCCGAGCAGGTTCGTTTTTTATCCACTCGAACCAGAACCGGAGCAAAGAATAGTCAAAAATGGGTTCGGTTTAAAATTATAAAATTTTTCTAGATGATATAATTGTTAACTTTGCCATTTTCCAATATGACAATACACTAAAAAAATGTGTCATGAATTTAAAGAACTCGTCTTTTTTCAATTTGCCCTGATATGACAAATTTTCTAATAAACAGAAAGTCTTATAGAACTTCGAAAAAAAAGTAAAAAAACTTTTAAAAAATAAGAATATTAGAGATTTGCCTGATAGCACAATTGTCTGTCCGTTCTCACCCAGCACGTCAGGGTTACTATATATTTGATTAAACGTGTGTTACGAAAGGTTTGTTTAAATTTGTGAATCGTGTGACCACATTAATTAATCTTTCTAACGAAATTTGTTTTCATGTTAGCTGAATTGAATGACGTTTCAGAAAATCCAAACACAAAGATTTTATTTTGCTACATAAAAATTGTTGAACTTTAATGTGGAATGTGATTATTTTTTGACAAAATCGATTTGTCAAAAGTTTTTTTGGATTTGAGGACAGCGACCAAATATACATATGGAAAGTTTGTTATCTTTCTCGTTGCGTTGCAAAGTTTGTAAACCTGTGTAATTAGGTCGAACTTTTCGAGTCACTTTCTTAAAAATTGTTCAAAATTTACTTTGATTTTAAAGTAAAATATTCCTTAAAATAACTATCACTGAGCTCAAATATTTTATTTCGAATATCAAGACTCTGAACTTCCAAAAATGTTTGAAATGTTAAAGGTTTTTCCAGATAACATACATTTTTTATAATCTGCGAAAACCAAACTACTGAACGCCGGTTCGAACCTGAACCTAGGTTCAGCGAGCTTCTGAACCCGCTCCGTGAACTCGAACCCAAAAAGTTTCAAGGGTTCGAATCCCGGAGTGAACCCCTCCCGATTTTTGGAAGGTTTGAGTCCTGCTTTTAATTTCTGAATTTTATTTCAGATATAATAAAGGTTTTGCTTTAATTAAAAAATAGTTTACACCATACTTAATGCTTTGATGAATTGCTGTCTTACAAAATTACATTTAATTGTAATTACTGAAATACCACATTTTTTTGCACTAAATTGTTCACAGCTCCTGTGTTTGTTCATAGATTTTTACCATCGTTATCTAATAACGATGCATAATGCATAAAAAGTTTCATGCATTTTCAGGCAAATAACTGATTTTTTGAATTTTCTTGGTTACATAACTTATCCGATTTAAAAATAATGTTCTACGCGATTATTGGCAGCATAATTCGCTATCGATTCATATTTTGCTTGACTCTGTTTGACTATTATGAAGTGAGATATGGCTTAAAATGTGAGAGCACCTACCGAAAAATGGGAAAAAATTCATTCAAAACAAAACGCAGCCATGAAAAAATGTTTGAAATCTATTTTGAGATCACCATTCCAAACTACTTTTTTTGGTTTACAGCCATTACAGTAATAAATAAAATTTCAATATGTATAGTATAGTATACTTTGTACCTGTACCCTTTGAATTGATTTTATAATATTTTTTGATTTATTTAACGCTGTTTTTAATGAAACGAACTTTGGTGTCATCAGAATAAACCCATCTCAATCCTTCAAAAATATACAAGTATGCAAAATCCGAGGTCTAATTATGAGGAACTAAGCTTGAATGCTTAACTGATCAAATTGCATTTATATTATTAAAAATTTGATGTGTTTTAAGTATTAAACATTAATTTTAAAATATTGTTCACCAAAACAAAGCAAAAGTTTGACAGCAGATATGAAAGTAACAAATTCGGAGTTTTAATTTTCTTTCAAAATGAAGTATAGTAAGTGTGAAGTAAATGAAGTATAGAAATAAGATTGTGTGGAGAAACTAGAAGTTTAATAAAATATAATTTAAAAGGTTAATTCAATAAAGTATCAAAAAAACCTATTGATAATATTATATGGGCAAGTATTTCAAACTACGAAATTGAAGACAAGTTGTCAGCGTAAATTTGTACTACACTTTTTACATTTATTTCAATTTTAATTAAAATTTAAGGATAATATTTCGTGTGGAAACATAGAACTGGGGGGAAGATAAAGCAGTAATGCCGTAGGGAAAAACAGTTCTATATCACTTCAGAGAAGTAGCTGACGCTTCATTAAAAATCAAAAGTGGATTGTATCATTTCTGAAACCCTTGATTTGAATTTATTTGTGTGCACTCCACTCACTTTTAAGCAACAGGTTTGTCCATCAATTCGATTAAAAATTATGTATAATTTGGAAGTCAGAGTATACCAAAATGCTTTCAGAACTTTGTTTAGAAACTTAAAAAGAAAGAACAATTTGAATCCAACATTTATTTAAATTATTTTGAAGCCTTTCTACCAGCTGTGACCTTCTCTTCGACTCGAAGCTAATTCCAAGAAATCAAATCTCCGTTTGAGACATTTGGATTGGTTGTTTTTAAAAACAACTGACTCCCTAAGTCTAGAGATTTCTGGAACATATCGGTATAAAATATATTTATTTTTTTCGTAATAATTTAAATTTTTAGTTTGTTACTGATATTTTACATAAATAGAAACAATTTTATACAAATAAGATGACTTTACAAACGAATTCGATTTGAGCTGTACAAATTTGTTACGATTCCTGTCAATCTAAAATATATGAACTGGGGCTCAATATTGTATTTTTTCATATCAACAAAATCCGTTGAAATTGACCATTTCAAAATTATATTTTTAAAATCAAATTGATATTTTATAATTTAATATTACATAAAGAATTTCCTTCATTTGGCTAAGTACTATTATTAATTGTTTAACTAATTTATAATTCTTGAATCACTTGGGATCGAACTCTGGATTACTTGCACGTCACAAATTGGCATAGCATCTAACCGCGCTGTTGCTTGAAGTTTCGATTTGGTAACTCTAATTGTCTCCTTAATTTTTAACATTTTCTAAACATCCCTTTCTTCTTGTGAGAGTTTCAAAATTAACAAATATACAGGTGCCAAGAATTCACTAGCGATTTGGTTTCTAGCGATTTGCCAAATCGCTCGACAATGCCAATTCGCCATGCCACTGAACTTCGAGTGATTTCATTTTTTGCATGTTCACACACCCTTTCGAACTTAGGCTGCGTAAGGTTGACACTCCGCAAGTGCAAATTAGTTTAAGCCTTTTTGGGTTTTTTATTAATATTTTGAAATGTAAGCTAATTGGTCAGTTCTTTTAAACAAAACGAACTTAATTTTCTTTAACTGAGTTAAGTTTTTCTTATTCCCAAAATCTTTTGTAAATTTTTCGCCCGCCAAAATAACAAGATACCTTGCAACTCTAGTTGCTGCACGGTTACAGGAGAACGACGAACGAAAATTTTAGCATAAGATTTGGTCTCATTAAATAAATGATTCTTGCTGGACGAATGAGAATCGATGATTTAGGAGAAGAACTCGGTCAGGTGACGCTAGGAGTGCAGCCTCTTGAACCGCATCTGATCTTCTTTCTAAATCAGATCGAAATACGTAGGCAAGATTATATTGTTAAATGATACTGTACTCAAAAGTAACATTGGGCTACGTATTATACAATTCAAGCAACGGGGGGAAGGTTGACCAGATTAAAAATTAGCTTGTATCATGCTGCAGAGACACCTCTCTTTCGTTGCCCATTGTGAAATTGAAGGCTAAAACCCTATGCTCCACTTCTCTCCTCATAAAGCTGGGCAAACATTTCAGCGGTTTCTGTCATTATCATGCCGGCATTGCCACTTTATTCAACTTTCATTTGGCAATCGATTTACGAATTGCACAAATATTATATAAAAATATCAACACAAAAATTATTGCCAGTTAATCTAATTTTTTCATCTTTGTTTTGGAACACAGAAATCGCAATTGTATACACTTTAAAACTAAATTCGATTAATTTCGAAATTCATATCTTAAAAGGTGGCGCCACTGAAATACTAGCGATTTGGTGCGTGCCAGTGAATGAAAAATTTAAATAGCGATTTAACTCTGGATTTGCTAAGCGAATTACAAAATACTAATTTAATAAACTTAGCATACTAAATGTTTAATTTTTTTGATGTAGATTATTCACAAATTGATCACCTCGTTAGGGGAATCTACAAGTTTATTTTAATAAAAAATAGAGGAAAGCTAACTTCGGCTCGACCGAAGTTTATATACCCTTTCATGATATATTTCTGCGTGGCCAGTTTTTATATAGCAGCTATACGATATATTCATCCGATTTTGATCAAACTCTAAAATTGTGTTGAGACAGATAATATTTATAACTGAAACGTACAAACACGCTACCATTGGAAAAAAAATTTTTTTCACTAAAACTATTTTTTCGACCGATCATTCGTATGGCAGCTATATGCTATAGTCATCCGTTTTGGATCAGACTTGACAGAATTATGTGTTAGCATATCATATTGATCAGTAACGAGTTTGGGAGCGATAGCATAGAAAACAAAAAAGTTGTTCATACTAAAACTTTTTGTCAGATCTATCTTTTGTATGGCAGCTATACTATATAGCTGCCCGATTTGCATAAAACTTGCTGAAATTATGTGAAAGCATAAAAAACTGATAAATACGTGGTTTGGCAGCGATAGCATTGGAAACAAAAAAGTTTTTCTCAGTAGAACTACTTTTTAAACCGATCGTTCCTATGGCAGCTATATGCTATAGTCATCCGATCCGGCCGGTTCCGACAAATGTGCAGCGTATTTATACCAAAAGACTTCGTGCAAAGTTTGGTTGAGATAGCTTTAAAACTGACGGAGGAGATAGCATAGAAACAGACGGACGGACGGACGGACGGACGGACGGACGGACGGACGGCTATATCAACTCAGCTCGTCATGCTGATCAAGAATATATATACTTTATGTGGTCGGAGATGCTTCCTTCTGTGCGTTACAAACATCGGACAATTTTAATATACCCTCTCCAAGGGTATAAAAAAGTGGTGGGGCTGACTATAACATACTCTGTACCCAGTGTATATGCTGAATGCGTCGCTGCCACTGTGTTCAACCCTAAGTTTTTTTTTCTCTCTCTCTCTCTCTCTTTCTTGCTCTTTCATTTTTGGGGGGTCTATATAACACTTTTTTCTCAATTTTAACTCTGAGAACCGCTCATCCGATCTTTATCATTTCTTTGGCAAAAGATAGATATTAAAAATGAC
>JAEIFU010004416.1:0-15176 GCA_018904235.1 Lordiphosa stackelbergi | reverse complement strand
TTTTGACCTGAGGGGACTCAATTATCAATTACCTTATATTTTTGAATTAAGTTTTTTTTTTGACACTTGACAAAAACTTATAAATACATTTGTATTATACAGAACCTGCATATTTCGAAATTCTGTAAAAAAACCATAGATAAAAACCGTTTTTTTTAATGAACATTTTTAATAATTTGCACAATCTATACGACCTTTTAATTTTCTGACTGAACACTATAATATTACCGATCACAATGAATAAAATTTCAAAAAACGAGGAGGCCGAGTCGAAGTTTTTATACCCTTGCAAATGTTTTAATATATCAGAGTTCTAGAACGCCAGCATTAAAACAAACAATTTGTCTAAATAAACCCTATTTTCCGACCGTTAGTTCCTATGCCTGCTATTAGATTTACTTAGTCATCCGATTTGGACCAAAACTTGCAAATCTGTAAATCTGTCTATAATATTAATAATCGCTGAGTTGGGAGACGTTAACATTAAAAACAAAAAAGTTTTTGTCATTAAGATACACTTTTCGACCGATTCTGGAGCATAATATACAGTCATCTGATCCGGTCGGTTCCGAGATATTAGCAGTGTGCAGAAATAAGAGGACTCTGTCCAAAGTTTTAACTCGATAGCTTTAAAACTGAAATAGTTTATATGGTTCGAAAACTTCTGGGCAAAATTATCAGGCCTGTCCCAAATTCAATTTGGTTTTTCATATAAACGTTTGTACGTTGAACTCGTGCTAATAAGGTTATATGGAAGGTGCCACTTATATCTACGGCTACTAGATCCGGTTTCAGTAAAAGTGGAATTGCTCAAGCAGTTGAAACCGGCAGCTCAATGCCAAGTGGATTCAATTCGTAGAAAAAGGAAGCCTTGATCTAGTAGCCACAGATTTCCTTTACAACTTCCATTTAAATTTGTAAAAATAAAATGGTCAATTCAAAAGTTTATACGAAAACCGAAGTGGAATTGAGAACAGACCTGTATAATACCCTTTGCAAGGGTAAACATAAATTTTTTTTCGAAATTATTCACCCCTCATTGCAAAATTCTATCCACGCCACTGATTCATACTTGATTAAATATCTTTGTACAGATGTTTGCATATAAATAATATATATTACTCAGGCCCAGTTAACCAAGCCATTTTCACATTAGTGTGTGTGTTTCAGCATGCTGCTTAATTTGCTTAAACATGCTTACTATGACAATATTTTTTACCGACTTGCGAGTGTTCTGCACTCATTTTGATTAAAAATGTTGGAGTTATCTTGAGCATTTTCTTGATAAACTTGAACAAGCGAGACGATTTAGCCATGTTCGTCTGTGTGTATGAACGTGTGACTTTAAGAGTTACAGCTACATTTCAGCAAGTGAGTATACCATAGGTAGGTCAAGTTTGTTTAGATTTGGAAAAAGATGTATGTATGTGGTATTTTATTTTTTTACTTTATGGAAACCATTTAAGGTTCAACTTAAGCGCTGAAAGCCTTTAAAATGTTTAAGAAGTTTTGGTTCTCTGCTATTTTCGGTTTTTACAATACTGATAGCTTTTGATGGAAAGGCTTGCATTGACATTTTAAGTTTACACTTAAGTTCCCTTTTAGCAGTCGTAATCAGGGGTGACACAGAAATCTTAAGAGATTTCGAAGACGCGTTATAAAAAGGTTCGCTGTAATCCTCAATGTTATACATTGTAAGGAAATGATAAATGAATCCAAATTTTCTGATTATGCCTCAAAGACAAGTACATAAGACACGGTACATAAGATATTGGCTCATGGTAAAGGTCTAATAGAGTATCAATGCCTACCAATTGGTGAGTTATCGAAAGAAGCACAGGGATGCAAAAACAAAGACTATAAAATTTAGATACACGAATACATGCAAGAGTTCGCGATTTAGACAAAATGAAGACCTTTTTAACATGCTGGCGTCCTCAGTGATTTCTGTGGCACCCCGAGTAGGTATATAATGGGAAGTTAGGCAAAGTTTATTTCTTGTCAATTGTAAGTCAATTATTTGATGATTTTGTTATAAGTAAAATTGTTTATGACTCTATTAAATAGTTAATTCTCTTTAAAGTAATCATCAATATTGCAACAAACAGGTTCGTGATCTCACGTATCTTAGCGATGATATAAGAGAGATCTAGTAGGCGTGCTTTTTGGTGCCTCTTCACATATAAATTCGAGCAGTTTTAATATAAAATACAAGCGTTTATACGAAAATCGCTAGTGATTTCTGTGGCACCCCGATAATGTGGCCACAGGACCAACCAATGTAATGAAACCTCGCAAAACCTGACGTGCGGGGGGAAAACGAACAATAAATTTAAACTCAGCGACCAAAAATACAAATTAAAACTTTTCTATCTTCACTGTTGCAAAAATTCGCCAAAATTTTTTTGTAAACCTGTGTTATTTAATATTGAAAATAATAAAGCAATAGATTACCCTTTGCGTGACAATTCAATCTTTTCAGCAGAGTAAAGTGACAGCAATAATATTGCAACGTTCGGAAAAAATAATAGAATTTCTTCGATTTCAGAGCTGTAGTGCCTCGAGCCAAAGACCAATATAATCTCTAAGATGCCGAACGCCCATACAATGGTTTTGCAATATGCAGCTGTTTTTTTTGATGGCCTTGAAAATCACGCTCTCTCCGTTCACACAAAGTTGAGAGCGTAAAAATCTAAAAATAGAATGCGCTGGCTTGTGTGAGCAATGCTTGAGAATCACGTATGCACACTTACAGTCGTCGGCTGTCGCTGTATGCGTACAAAAACGCGGCTGGCTCTAGAGCGCTCTCTTCGGCTTCTGGATAAAATATCAAAAGAGCGAAAAGCCACATTCAAAAGCTTCAGGGGACAAAAAAATCGTGTGCAAAAATCGTATGGCGTTACTCATCTTCATGTTTTAATGTCTTTGCTCGAGCGCAGTCTGGGCTTCTTTAACTCTGAGTTCTCACAACTCCCGTGCTGGAATCAAACCCTCTAGAGCCAGAATATCAAGAAATTTTCGATTAAATCTTACACACAAAAAAATCATGAAATCCACAAAAGTTTTTCAATCGCACTCATGAGTTTTGATGAGGTCTCGCTGTCTCTATATTTCCTAAGCTTTTCTAATGCTTCAATATTGTAAAGCAGAGTTCCCCACATAGCCCCTTTTGACCGAACATAGAAATTTTTATATTTTCATATTATAATGTGGTTCTTTTTGGATAAGTCCGATAGTTCTGAAAAATTTTCTGTTAACAAAAAAATCTGAAACAACTATTTATTTGTCCCTGGTCTCTTCTTATTTAACGTACTTTTAGTTCAGAAGTTTGCAACGCATATAAGGAATCATCTCCGACCACATAAAAGTACATGTATTCTTGATCAGCATGACGAGCTGAGTCGATTAAGCTTTGTCCGTCCGTCTGTCCGTCCGTCCGTCTGTCCGTCCGTCTGTCCGTCTGTCTGTTTCTACGCAAACTAGTCTCTCAGTTTTAAAGCTATCGAGCTGAAACTTTGTTCAGAGTCTTCTTTACTTACTGCACGCTGCTAATATGTCGGAACCGACCGGATCGTATGACTACTTCTTGGAGCTGCCATTCAAATGTTCGTTCGAAAAATGGGTTTTAGTCAGAAAAACTTGGTTTGTTCTCAGTATTATCGCTCTCAAACACGGTCATGGGTAATATGTCGAGTTTTTAAGCTGATTTGCGAAGTTTGGTCGAAGTCGCAAACCGTTGTGACAAGCTATTGTCAAGTTTAAAAAAATTCGGTGCAGACGAAGCTTGATCTTTTTCGTTGCTGATACTCTTCAATATCAGATGGCGATTTTTCAGAATTAACCGATATTATTCAAAATATCCACAATAGACTTCTGTCTTCTGCAAAAAGGGGGATTGCTGGAACTTATACAAGATGTCAAAGTGCATGAGATGATATACTCGGACCATCTTCCATTGGATATAGAACATAACCTATCCATAAATCAGTCTGCCTTGCACCCAGCAACTAAAACTCCTGCCCAAGCTGAGATGGTCAAATAAACACATTTCGCGCTATAAAAGCAATCTAGACCGCAATCTTCAAGGCGGAAATGCACCATGTGTGCCATGGAGCACCCCAAATGAAATATTAGAATTCCTCACAAAATGCATCACAAACTCGGCAATCACACCAAGAACAGGAAATAGCACCCAATACAAACAAATATGGTACACCAGTCAATGTGAAGCAGCGGACAGATCTCCTTCAGAACGTTAAGAAAGGCAAGGATGGAGTATTCCCCAGAAGCTAAAAAAAATACCAACAAGCGAACACATCTTATAAGGCAATATGTAGCAGTGCAAAAGATTACTACTTCTCAAACCTGGCTAAGTCACTAGAGCGTATAAGTGACGGTAAAGTCTAACTGGGAAGCCATAAGGAGTCTAAATGGAAAAACCTTTATTAAGGCTATAGCAGTCGACGCAGCACAACTGGGGGAGTACTTCAGAGACCTGTTGAAACCCAGCGACGATGGATACCCTCTGCATTACGCTTCGCCCTATATCGAAAATGAACTACTGGATGAAGTTGTCACCACCCAAGAACTTGCAATCATAGTACAGAATCTAAAAGAGAGAAAAGCACCTGGGCTCGTCAGAATCCCTGCAGAATTTTTAAAGTTTGCCACACCACTGTTCCTGGAAATGCTGACAAAGGGATTCAACAAAAGTCCTAGAGACGAGGACTGTACCGGAGGGGTTTATAAAAGCCATCATATTCCCAATATATAAAAAAGGGCGACCCACAAATGGTTTGCAACTACAGAGGTATATCATTTCAGAAGGCGATTGCGAAGGTTTTCTGCGCCATGCTGCTTGAGAGGCTAAGCCGATGGGTGGATGAAACCGACCAGCTAACAGAGTTCCAAGCAGGGTTCTGAAAAGGCTACTCCACTATCGACAATATATATTTAGCGTCACCAGTATCTCTAGAAAGTATATTGATAGCGGACGTAAGTTGCATGCTTTTCGTCGACTTCAGTGCAGCATTCGACTCCATCGACCGAAAGACGCTAATTTATAAGTTGAATAATTTTGGCATATCAACCAAATTTATTGACATTCTTGAAAGCATGTATGAGAGAATGAAGCAGCCGTTTGGGATGGAGAAGTTTTAACCAACTGGTTTCCCACGGAGTCGGGTGTTACAAGGATGCTTGCTAAGCCCACTTTTGTTCTCGATCTACCTTAATGATGTGTTGGACTACCTACCAGAAGGCATTCACATAAATGGGTAGGAGAATTCGGGAGTCGCCACGAAAAAATGCAAAATATGATAAATGCTCTGCAAGACCATTGTAAAACCTGGGGCCTCAAAATAAATACAGCAAAAGTCAAAGATTCTTGTGTTCAAAAACACTGGAGAATGACTCTTGAAGAGAAGTGGTACTTTGGACAGACCGAGCTTGAGGGGGGGAAACCTATAAATACCAGGGAGTGTGGATCTACCATAATGCGCCAATTTAAATACCATTTGCAGGAAAAGTTAAAGGACGCGAAATAAGTGTAAAAATAAATGAACGCACCAAATACAAACTCTTTGAGGCAGCTGTGAGGGTCCATTATGTGCTACGGCGCACAAGTCTGGGGGAGTTATGCAATACGATGAGGTTGAGAACCTGTTTAGATACTTTCTGAAAAAGCTATTCCGACTGCCCAGAAACACACCAAACAGAATGCTGTATTTGGGAACGGGATTGTCACCTCTCCACATATTTACCGCGGACATGCACTTTTCCTACATGCAGAAGGTTTTTCGCATGCCCGAAAATAGACTGCCAAAAATATTGGCTCGATTTCTTTAAGTGGACGTCGTCAGTTCTTTCGGGAATGGCAACTTCTATCAGCCAAACATTGGGAAAATCTCAACCTACAAGAAAGCTCAGAGTGGGGATCATGGGCCACGAAATTCTGAAAAGATGGAAGCTTCATATAGATCATCCTTTATGATCGAATCAGATAGAAGCTCTCAAAGACTCATCTACAGAGATTTGAACTACGACCTAGGAGAACGGAATTATTTCAACGACGTGTTTTCAGTGGAGCAAATTCGCACAATTTTTGTATGGCAGAGGGAATGCTCAAACTTAACTTTGTCCCAAACATAGTAAGCACTAACACAGCTTGTGTCCTTTGCAATTGGAACGAGCAAGAAAACACTATATACTAAATACCGGCAACAAATATTAGATGGGGACTTTAAAACAAAGTAACACCGCCAGAAATTCCGCGCTATGCAGTTGAACGATCTGGTATCTGGGGAAGACCCGGGAAGCCAGGTGTATTAGGCTGAATAGCGAAGAATTTGGAAGGCAGTGATCGATGACGGTTCTTACCATGTCGATTTTATTTTGATCAAACTTCTTGTTTAGATATAAATTTTAGAATTAAGCTATCATCTATGTACTGTCTAATTTCATAAATTTAAATAAAAGAAGCACCACTACTACTACTATGTAGGTTTTTAATTATGCAAAATAATTTACTTACTTACATCATTTTTCAACAAAAATAAGATGTGTGCAATAAGAAATTAAACTGACAAGCGGTTCAAAATGCTTACCAAATTAAACGTGTTAAAATTCATTAGTGTGTCTTCCGGCAATCTTTCATTATTTGGACCGAACCGTTCTCAACTATTTTTTGCTCCGGTTCAGGTTCGGGTTTGGGAAGAAAAAATTGTTCTGCCCCAGATTAGGTTCGGTTCGGACTTTCATGCTTTCAACTCCACAGCGGTTTGTAGCCGTGATTATAACAGTAAACGGGTTACAAAACAATTTAATAACGAAACCGGTACGGAATTCGAATTCGTTTAAAGTATTCGTTATTATTATCAGTCCAAAATGTTTCAAAATGTAGGAAAAGCAAAAAGCTTCAGACATCTAATTTGCATCCATTTCCAAGAACAATTTAAAACTTTAATAATGGTCTGCACAAAAAAGCCACATGCATGAATCAAATTCCGAAACAGATTATGTATGTACGTGAGATCGGCAAGGTTTAACTATCCACGAAAATTATCAATTGCATACATAGCAATTTTCCCCTTCCAATCAGAAGTTGCTGCCTGATTGCTTCGTCTTATCGCGTGCTCGAGCAAACGTGGGAACCGAAGAACGGTTCGTTTCAGCATTAGTTGGCAAAATTTGTAGCCGGCGACACCCAGCCACAGGCGTTGTCATGTTGCCCGCCCGCCAAATCTTTCTTTCTTTTGACGGAGAATATTAACTGCTGTAGTTATGAGAGATAGAATGAGAATGAAAATGGTATAAATCTGAAACAGCCTCCCCACTAACCTTGGGATTGATTTTTGGTATGCACAATGGAGTAAACTGGTCGTTCTATGCGGTGCTTTTCCCGCCGCATCAGGTTCCGCCTCAGCTTAGGATCGTGTCCGTGTCGTGTCTGTTTTTTGGTATTTCAAAGATTGATTGTTCAAGTTAAGTATTAAGTAGTATGTAAATATTTTATGGCACGCAAGCACACACTCACCCACTCGCACACCGACACACACACACACATGCAGAGACAAACCTTGCGGCAATCAATTAGCTCTCTTCTCTCTGTTCTTAGTGCTGGCCCCCTCTCTCCACTTACCAATCATCACCGTACGACGGTCGACCTTCGCAATGTGGGTAGCGCTGGCCCAGCTGCCGTGTCGTTCGTTAATTCTTGGTTGCTATCTTTGACTGCTAATGGTACACACTCGTACTACAGCAGAACCAACTAATCAAATGGGGCGCCACCTTGTTAACAAGCTGTTTGCGTAGCGGGTCTGTTGTGGATGTTGTTGTGCCCCCAAAACAAAAAAAACCAAAACAGCTGAAGCGCGGCCAGTGTTACCGTACTCTCAATGCGCAAATAAGCCAAAACCAAACAACAGGGCTGCAAAATTATTCCCCCAGTTCCCGCCTTAAATATTTTTGAAAATATTTAAACTTAAGTTGAGGTTATTTGGAGATGGTCCAACTATCGCCAGTTGCAACCGATCTTTATATAGATTTTGAGATTGATAAAGTTAGTCAACATTTTGTTTTGCAAGCATGAAGCATGAACAAAATTTGAAAAACATTTAAAAGTTGATTGCTCTAGCTCTTGTGGTCTCTGAGATACAGGGACATCAACTCAGCTATTAATGCTTCGTGGCGACTGCATCTTTGGCGACGAACAGTGGTCCCAAATCCCAAAAAAGCGGCCAAAAGTCGAAAAGCGTATTTGATTTGGCTGAAAGTCTGTACTCGGGGGTTTTCACGGTCGCTGATTACGAATTCGAAGTCAAAATTCAGAAAACAAAATGGCGATATCAATATGGCGTACAATCTCTTCGAAAACCTATTTGATTTGGCTGTAACATCGAAAAACACGTTTATCGATAATATCACGATAACTATTTGACAGATTTTTTTTCAAATCGAATTTTGTGCTCAGCGGACCAAAATACTTTAGAAAAAGTTGGCTTGGTGAATTTGGGGGAAAGTGCTGTCGAGCAGTGTTTTACCAAAGAAAATCTAATATAGAAGCACACTCTGCTGCGTCGCCATTTTTCTCTCAAAAAGTGAACAGCTGATTGGAGTGTGTGATGGGCGCGCGATTTGAATTTTCGAACGAAAAACGAAAAATGTTTTCAAGTTTAGAATTAGATTAAGCAATGTAATTTTTACATAGAAGAAGTAACTTTAGAAGCACACTCTGCTGCGTAGGCATTTTTTTAATGAGAAAGTGAAGAGCTGGTCGGGGGAAGTCATGGGCGCACGACTTAAATTTTCGAACTTATTTCGAATATTTAGAGGCCATAAAGCGCCCATAAAGCAGGCGTGTGTCACATTTTGTGTTGCTGACTCTCATTGAGAGAGAGAGAACCAGCAACACAAAAATGTGTCCTGCTCGTCAAATTGTTACAAAACATTGACTGGATTTTTATGAAATGTTCCTCGGCCGAAACTAAAAAATTAAGCAATTAATTACCACTGCAGAAATTAGGCAAAGACAATAAACTTTATTAAATTAAATTATAAAAAGATTGAAATTTAATTAATTTAAATTTTTGATATATAAAAAATAGAAAACAAAATATATATTTTGATATTTTTCGCGTTTTTTTGTAACATTTTGGATGCAGTATATGTTGATTTGATGGATAAAATATTCTTCCAAAAAACAGTTATCAAGCGACTGTGAATTGTTACAAAATATTTTAAAACAGTTAACTCTTAACCAACGCCGACGTTACACACTTTGCCATTAATATTTCAAAAAATAAAGTTGTAATCAAGGTATTTTTTTTTATCAGATTAAAGTGCATAAGAACCTCTGTTTATAAAGTTAGTTTGGAAAACCGAATTATTAAAATTTATTCTGTTAAATTTAAGAAACCCTATTTTCCGTTGCGGACGTTACACACAATTTACCAATTTTTATAATAATAATAAAAAGACTGATTAGCCCACTTTTTTGACCAATGAAAAGAATAAATGCAAGCAAGAGCTGGAGTAGGCAAGCCTCTGCCAAGAACAAACAAACCACCGTAAACCCACATTGCTTATATATTTTGAAGCTTCAATATGTATTCTTTAATTCCATTAACAAACATTTGGATGTTTGTACCCAGCAACAATTTTAAATTTCTGCCCTTGGTTTAAAAAATTTTCGAATTAGCCCATATGTATGCATTTACTATGTCCCTGTAAGATTTCTTTAAATTAAATGAATATTTCAATTCCGTATCAAAGAAATTACATGCCACTAAAATCTACAAACCCCAAATGAACACACGAAAAGTTGCCCGCCAAACAAATTTCAGGGTAAACAAAAATCATATGGTCGCCCATATACATATCCGTTTCATTCACTCCCATTCAATTTATCATCCTTTGAACAACGCCCAACAACAACGCCATAGAAGTGAGCAGGCCAGCATCATAATGTACCCAGCAACAATTCGAACGACAATAGCAACACTCGAATGTACCTATTGTCAGGATTGCCTGAACAGCACTCGAAATAGAGCGGCGTCGCAAAGTGCCTCTCTACCTTTAGATTCTCTTTGGTTTTACTAGAAATTATGTAGCGACAAATGTGTCATAAAAATCATCACCGATACTAAATCTGCAGCTATCCGCAGCTTATTTTTGGATATGTTTTAAATAATTGTCTAAACAACAATTTCTTATTTGTTTGAGAATGGGATCTGATGGGAGTTTTGACTTATTGCTTTTTCTAACACGACTTTTCAGAATGTGACCAAGAAAAACCCACTATTTTTATTAACGATTCACTATTTAATGCATTGTTAATAATAATTTTGAGCAATACATTTAAATTGTACTTACTTTCTAGAGTAGAATCCATTTTACCGATTCCAAATCGGTTAGTTTTCCGCGATTCTATACACTTCTAAACGCATGACGAGAACGGAGTTCATACCTGAGCCAGGTGCGGACACTTTCTCCTTATTAACAGTCAGAATATAAACTAGATGTACCACTACAACTATTTCCATCATTAAAAGTCCATACAAAAAAATATTTGTTTTTTTTCGACTTTTGGCCAGCTTTTTGGATTTGGAACCATAGTGCGACGGTTTTAAAGCTATAGGTGCCAGTGTAAGATTGCTCCAACGGTTCTTTGGCAGTAGATTAGGGGAGAACTGGTGCTTTGATTGAGGGATCCAACGTGCCTCGATAAATAGATTAAGGGCTCTAGTTTGCCTCTATAAGGACTTTAGTTTGCGTCGATAAGGACTTTGCTCTGCCTAAATCAGAACTTCGCTCGATGGGAACTTTGATTTGCCTTGATGACGACTTTGATTTATATCGGTATGACTGAACCCGACTCAATTAGAAAGATATGTAAAGAGATGGAAAGTTTGGTGCTGATACCCTCTTTTCCGGCTGGCGATTGTAGTGCCTTTTGTCGAAGTGGCGCCCTCTACATGATGGCTAGCGGATTAAGGGATGGAAACTAATAACTCATGTTTGGCGCCAACAAATTTTTAAGTTTTGCATTATATTGGTGGAGAATGCGACTTAAAATTGAATTTTTATTTAAAAATTCATCATAAAACATATAACACAATCAAAAAATTTCAGTTGATCATTAAATTAACCCACATCTAAAATAAGGGAAATTTTTTGGCGAGAGATTCAGCCCTGTTTTAGAGAACATCTGGTGTTCCAACCTAGATTTTCTAATTAGAAAATGAAATCTCTAGAAGTTCTGTGGCACCAACGAAATTTTCGAGAGATTTACAAACCAACCGTCGGCAAAATCTCTAGAGATTTCTGTGTCACCCCCGATTATAGCATTGACTGTTGTGCAACGAGAATAATAGTCTTGACTTAGAGTTTCTAAGTCTAGATAAGTAAGACGTAAGCCATGGTGAATTCTCAGAAGAATTCTGACATGGGGTATATTGGACGAATTGATAGCGTTTGTCTCCCCTAATTTACCCCACTCAGTAGTTTTTGAAGAAAAATTTAAAAAAATGCAAAACTTAGACAGAGATCTATTCTTTACCTTTCAAACAAACAAAAAACACTTCACCTAACAAATTCTTTACAAAGTTAGTAGTTAATATTATCAAATACACAAGAGGTGAAAGCATTAATCATTGAATCATCTTCATCATTAAAGCTGATAAGTGTTTTTGTGACTAGTGCTAGTATTTTAAGTAACAATGTTTACTTTAGCATTAGGAAAATGTTTAATAAATAACAAAATAAATAAAGACGCTTTTGATGCCGCCGACCAAATCGATTCTGAAGCTGGAACATCCAGATTTGTGCAACTTGCCGAAGACACCAATTTGGAAGGTCCTGCAGCTGAGCCAATATATGTTCTCTGTGTCGTCATTTCGATTCGTTAATAGTAGTGAAAATAGCTAAAGAAAGATAATGCTTTTGTTGCTCGTACACTGGCTAGAGACCCTCATCCGGGTTCGAATCTGCCGTCAGGAGATTGCTATACAATGGAATCCAACCCACTTTAATTTGGCCTTAGACAAAGCAAATAAAAAAAATATACTAATATAAAAAATTAAATTTTAAATATAATGAAAAAGTGCTTTAAAAATCTTATAAAAAAAATTGAAATAAAGGTGATGTTGCTTGTACAATATTGTACGCACGACTGGCTAAATTTGTTGAGCCCATTTGAAGGTTGGATTTTCTGGGTTTTCCTGGCCTACTGCGTTTAAATGTTTCTCTTGCCTACTATATTTAGATTTTTGTTATTTGTATGTTTCGGAAAGGGAGGTAATCTTTTTGGTGTTGGTATTTGGCCGCGAAAGCTAAAAGCTTTTGACAAGTTTAGAAAAAAACGAGAAGGCCAAGCTAACTTCGTCTTTGCCGAAGTATTTATACCCTTGCAAATGTTTTAAAACATCAGAGTTTAAGAACGCCAACATTAAAACAAACAATTTTTCTCATTAAAACCCACTTTTCGACCGGTAGTTCCTATGAGCGAAAAAAAATAAAAATCATAAATAATTATAATTTAATTAATTTTTAAAATGATTAATTAGAAAAACCTAATTAATGCTGGGGGGTTGCTTTTTGATCCCTCTACAAGGATATGCAATAATATTGGAGAAAAGTCTAGCACAGGAGCCGCAACTTGCTGTTGAGTTTTATTTTGAGCGAAAAAAATAAAAATCATTAATAATCATTATTTTTGAGTTTTATTTTTTTTGATCAAAAATAATTATTATTGTCTAAGTTTTATTTAATTACTCAAAACAAATGATTATCATTGAAGAAACCCGTAAAAAATCAGAAATTTAAAAATCATGGCGGATATGCAGAGATTTTACAAAATGAAAGATTTTGGTGTAAATAATTTTTTTCTAGGTCCACTGTAGTGGGTGTTTTTTGAAATAAATAAAATAATCATTATTTACGGTCCCTGAGAATCACACTTTTACGAAGACAATAAGGTATTGGTGAGGAAAATCGTGTAACACGTACCGTATATGGATCAAATTGAGTAGAGGAAATAACATTCAAATTTGGGTATTTTGTGTGTTCACTAAAAATAAACTTGTATTTTTCTTCGTCTTTTGGTCACTTTATGAAGTTAGCGAAAAGCCAGAACAAAAATTATAATCAATAACCGATCAAAAGTCGAAGCAAAGGGAAATTTATTTTTGAATATTCACGAAAATACCACATTTTTTTTGCACTAAATTGCTCACAGCTCCTGTGTTTGTTCATAGATTTTGATAATCGTTATCTGGTTTTCTTCGAAGGCGTGCGATTCTTCAGTAGAAAAAATAAAAATAATTTTTTTCGATTGTTTTATATTTTTTCCAGGCGTTCAAAAATGAATCCAAACTACTAAGCCGATTGAAAAACAATGTTCTACGCAATTACTGGCAGTTCAATTGCCTTTCGATTCATATCTTGCTTGACTCTATCTGACTATTATGAAGTCAGATATGGCTTAAAATGTAAGACCACCTACCGAAAAAGTGAAAAAAATTCATATTTCAAAAACGGAGTCATGAACAAATTTTTAAAATTGATTTTTGAGATCACCATTCCAAACTACACAAAAAAAAATTTCTGTAGAAATGGGTCTTTTTGGCTGTAAACTAGTGTTATTGTATTCGGGCAATGTAGAAAACGTCCAAGCTTTGCTGACTTTGTTTGAAGAGAACTGCGGCATTCAGACCATTGTGCGCAGCATTTATCAGAATGAACCCCCAAATATATTTAAAGGTATGAAGGAATAAAAAGCTGGCAATTGCCGATATTAAAGATTACGATTTTACGAGATCTCCGACCGCTTCTTATCTGTCAAACAGACAAAGTTGTTTGCTATCAGTAACATGATATGCAGAGATGCCAAAACAGCTATATACATCTTTATCGTTTTTATGGCAGGGACATTAACCCGAGGCATTGTAACTTCTGATCTTGGCCGCAGCCAAAGGTTTCATGGTTAGTCTAGAAAGTGGGTGACTGTCAGTTAATTTTGGTCGCTGAGAGGAAGATGAAGAGATTTCTGCTTACACTGCTGGTGGTAGGCTGGCTAGGCGCGTCCAGTCAGGTGAGTGACACTAGACATAACGGTTAAACCAAACGGTAATTTTAAAACTTGTTTGAAGTTGCAATGTCTAAATAATACGGCGGGCGAATTCGGACACTTGGTTTTAGTGCTACTAGATATTTGTCCAAGTTATCGTGCTGGACTATGCCGAGCAGTTCCCTTGCCCGTACTGTGAGCATTTCTTGCACTAGTTAGGCTTCGGTAAAATGATGCTGTAATAGTTTTATCTCATCCTCCTTATCTGTCACGTGCAATTCCTAAAGTTTCGCCATAATATGCACATTTTTTCAACCAAAGCACACTGGGCCAACTACCCCAAATTTTGGCCAAAAAGCAACAGAAACGCCAATGCTTCATCAGGAGTTAGAGAAATACGAGCCCGACCACTATTAATTCGTACGGCAAGCTATTTTACCCGTATTCAATGTTTAACAGACGATATTTTTAATACTAATGTAGACAACACATGCCAACTTATTATTCTCTGAAAGTTCATTGTATTCTCTTAACTTTGGAAAATGAAAAATTTGTTGTACTTCAACAAAAGCAATATTAACATTAATTTCTTTAAACGCTTTGCTTAACTGATAATAAAAATTTGACCACTTTTAATTCGTACGCAGCGTTAAATATTTACTGTTCGATTCAAAATATAATTTATTTTAAAATTAACATTGGGTAACAACGCCTTTGGCCTCTACAACACATTTACAACGCTTTGGCATAGATTTTAATAAGTTCTGGCATTGTTTTGTTGAAATAGAGTCCTACATCTCTTGCAGTTTTGTTTTTAAATTAGAAAGGGTCCTTTGAGGGAAATTTTTTAGGTTTCTTTTCATTATTCCCCATATATTCTCGATTGGACTTAGGTCCGGAATATATGATGGCCAATATAAGACCCAAATTTCCTTATACTGCAGCCATGATTTGATTCGTTTGGCAGTATGAGATGATGTTCCATCCTGCTGAAATGTATATTCAACACAGTCAGTCAGTTTGGTATTGATGGCAACAAACTTTTTTTCTAGTATGTTTTTCAGCGTTGACCATCCCCTCGATAAAGTGCAGTTGTCCTACTCCTTTGGCA
>JAEIFU010004415.1:0-15202 GCA_018904235.1 Lordiphosa stackelbergi | reverse complement strand
ATTCTAAGATGTTTTCACCAAGAAACCATGGTTCTAAATCAATTCCTAGATCCCGCTTTTTAGTTGAAAAGGCGTTTTTTGAAGTGGGTTGTAGCCACAGTTGTTTGGGTTTTCTTAAAAAAATATCTTTTGTGTTTTGATCGATCTGACGAAACTGGTATCAGCACTCTTGTTGAGACAGGACTTTAAACAAGGACCAAATGTCTAAAGGACAATTACCATAACTTATTTTATTATTTTAAGATGTATTTATAGGTAGTAAAATCGTTCACATCAACGATATTTTATTTATCGAGACATTTGAATTGTCCTTAAAATGCATGTAATTGTGAAATGTTTAAATGGAAGTTGCATTTATATGATTTTTTTTTTTTTCGTGGTATTTATTTAGGGGAAAAAAACACATTTAACTAAAGTCCTTTTTTTGCTGTTAATTTTGGTATTCTTGCCCGACTTTCGATAGCAACTGCCATTACATCTTCTCGGGACTTTTCTGCAACGCGTTGGAAACAGTGGTTAGCAGCTGCATCTTTCAGTAGCTTGAATATGTGAAATTCTGGAGCAGGCAATGGTGGATCGTCGAACTCTATGTACTCTAACAGTGCTCGTACGGAATGCTAGCAGTAAATGGGGGCTCGGATAAAATACTGTCGTCACTCTACATTAACCATTTCATAATACTCCATTACAATCAAATTAATAGAATGCTTTTTATAAGCTCTTAGTTTGTTGAATTGTACGAATTATCACGATAATGCAGAATTTTCTTTATGGCTCTCTCCTGGATACATTTTCTGTCATCAAAAACATGGTCAGTAAAATACTCGAGGATGAGCAAAATACAACAGTAACAATTTCCCGAAGATTTGGTGGTAAATATCATAAGTATGCCTTATAAATTTGTGAAGCAGTGCACTTCCGTATGCAACCGAGCTGTAAGAACTTGATGTTAAGGTACATTGGAACTATCTTTCATAATGTAAGTTGCTAGAGTTTCCAAATTTTCCGACGGTGAATTTGTCGTCACGTAGCTCGTAAAAGACGACTAACTTTGTTAACCAACGTGAGTGACAAATTTTGCCTGGTTTAAGCTGTGCGTCGTCTAAACAACAACCATCTGAAATTGCTGCTATTCGGTACAAATATTTTACGTCGGTCAGAAAGAGCTTGCTCGTTATCAGGTTAATGGAGCTGCACCAGCAAAATAGATTTAAAAATCCGGGTACAACCTGAATTGTTCACAATCTTCTATTAACTTCATAATACTTCCACTGTAGTTCGTGGTCCACTCGTATGCTTGTCCAATGCAGTAAACAAATGACGAAACGGTAATTCATTAAAATGCAGCAAACAAACCAATGCAACGGTCTACCCAGCGATAATTCGCATCTTCGTAAATACCATTTTCGGTGCCAGTGTTGGTAACTTCCCCATCACGGCAAATGCCAATACCAGATTAGCGAGAAATATTCTTTTTTATTTAAAAAAGTCAGATATTTCAGTTTGCTTTAATAAGCATCTTCAGCGTCAACTTTAAATAGCCCAACAATTTGCTTTTCTGGTTCTTGTAAAACTACTGCTAGTAGGCATTTTACCATGTTGGGATGATGGCTTTCATTTTTTCTCTATAACATACGAATTATTTTTTTACCATCAAAGCAGTAGCGAATATTGCAATCATTGCATTGATTTCGACGAACAATTCTCTACACTTCATTCCCTAGCAACTTTAGACTTATCCATGATAATAAGTCTACGATCATCTTTGAAACTGTCTCTGAAAGAGCCGTAGCCAAACACGAAGCCCTCTGTCCGGAAATGCCCGAATCTATCACTTTTATCATAGCAAAATTCAAAGCATCATACTAGCCTTTTATTATACAGAGAGATTGTTCGGCAAAAATATCTGTTCTACATTTGACGTGTCAAACTCGCTTTCAGATGGTTTATATGTTGGGTCTAAGGTAGTGGGCGGAAGTGTTGTCGCAAGGTCATCAGCATTTGGTAATAATTCAGGTATTGTAAGTTTTCGAACGCTGTGTTGATCCATCATAAACTCTTGCAGATGATTAGGAATGACCCCACAGTAGCATGGAACTGTTTTATGCAACGACTTATTTGGCAATATAAAACAAATCGTTTAAACTTGCCAAGAAGTTTGCCCAAAATGTCACCTTAGACTTATTTTTTGACACGATAAAGTGTTTAGGAAACATTTCAGTTTTCTAACGACACTTCTTTGTGAATAATTGCAATGTTAAGTCTACTCAGAATTCGAACAATTTTTTCTGCTACAATTTCAGGGAAGAAAAAAAATTGAATGAAATTCTTTTTCGAGTTTTCCTTCTCATGCTCGCTCAAAAAGAATATGCATTTTTTTGCGGTTACTGTAAATTAAGCCCACTGAAATCTTGGCAAGCCAAAGCGATCAATATCGTAATGTGGATCAAAAATTTGACCTCATTACTGAAGCCTCTCAAATTAGGAATCAATTGACGTACCGATGAGTCCATAATAAAGAAAATATATTTTCGAAGATAAATGCTGCGGAGAAATTCATTACTGACACCTTTGTTGTTTGAATGCTAAGTGATTATTGTAGGCTGCAGTTTTAAAGAATAAGTTAATATTCTGTAATTCTTATCTCGCTTATCACAAGTACCGCTATGAATGCCTAGCATAAAAGTCGTGGGTCGCATCACAGCTATTGCAGACGAAATTTAAATTAAATCAAACGTTATATTTGCATTTAAGTCAATAGTAAAACTGAAATGATCAATACTTTGTGCCCTTTTTGTTACCAGGAAATTAATTCAAATGCAACAAAATAGCTACATTGACAGATAATTAAAAAGTTTATTGTTTTTAACGTATTATGTCCACTGTAACTGTCTTGTAAGTTACAGTCGAACTCATCTAGAATCTCACGAGTTATAAGAAAACCTTGCTTTGTTTAGTAAAAATTTGTTATATGAAATTGCAAAACTCACCAATGTGGTCCATTGATAAATTGGGTATTATGAAAAGTTCGTTGTGTGGAGGTTTCGTTATACAGAAGATCGACTGTATTATTGATTGCGTGTGCGATAACGGTGCAGTAGCCAAAGTAAGTTTGTCTGAAATTTTCAAACAAAAGGTGGATACAAACAAAACATTCGCCGAATTGAAATTATTTCCCACAATTACATGCATTTAAGGACAATTCAAATGTCAGCAGGCAATAAAATATCGTGTGAACGATTTGTCTATAAATACCTCTTAAAATAATAAAATAAGAAAATTGTCCTTTTAAGGACATTTGGTCCTTTTTAAGTTTTAAGTTCTGGTCTCAACAAGAGTGCTGATACCAGTTTCGTCAGGATCGGATCAAAAACACAAAAGATATTTTTAAACCCAAACAACTGTGGCTAAAGCCCATTTCAAAAAAATCCAAATTTTCAACTAAAAAGCGGGATCTAAAGGAATTGATTTTTAGAACCATGGTTTTCTTGGTGAAAACATCTTAAATTGATGACCGTAGAATTACGAATATGTGGTACCATTTTTTACTTTTTAAATCGATGCACCCTAGTAAACATATTAAAATTGTCCGGATGTTTGTAACGCACAGAAAGGAAGCATCTCCGACCACATAAATTAAATGTATCAGCGTGACAGGCTGAGTTGATATAGCCATGTCTATCGTCCGTCCCGTCAGTTTTCTGCATCTCCCCGTCAGTTTTAAAGGTATCGCGGCAAACTTTGCATCTGGCAACGCCATAACTTTTGACAGAGATGTCAGATCGCTTAATGACATACCGCGTTTGAAGCGTCAGTCCAAGCAGATTTTTACCATGGAACAATACACGCCACACGAGCGCTCTGAAATAGTTGAAATTTACATTCAACAGAACAAGTCAATTGTGAAAACTCAACGTGCTTTTAAAAAATTTCAAATTTTCACATGTCACATTGAATGGGACCGTAAATAAGCAAAATTGCCGTATTTACGCCACTGAAAATCCTGAGGAGATTCAAGAAGTGCCTCTTCATGACGAAAAAGTCACAGTTTGGTGCGGCGTTAGTGCGAAAACGGTCATTGGGCCGTTTTCTTCCAAAATGAAAATGGCCATGCTGTTACCATCAACCAGGAGCGTTATCGCGACATGATGACCAATTTTGTGATGCCAATTATTCGTCGAAAGCGTATGAGGCAGTTCTGGTTTCAACTAGACGGCGCTCCACCGCACACAAGTCGCATAACAATCGATTTTCTGAAGAAATTGTTTCCGGGCCGTTTGATGTCGAAAAGTGGTGATTTGGACTGGCCACCGCGTTCGCCCGATTTGACGCCGCCTGACTTCTTCTTGTGGGGATATTTGAAGTCAAGGGTTTACGTTAACAAGCCAAGGACCGTAGAAGAGCTCAAGGACAACATTCGTGAAGAAATAGCCGCTATTCCGGCCGAAATGTTGGCGAAATCGATGGAAAATGCTGCAAAAAGGGCACAATACGCCATCAACGCCAGAGGCGGCCATTTGAGAGATATCATATTCAAAAATTGATGTAAACAAATCTACTTGGAACAAATTAATTGATTAAGATTGCCAACCGCCAAATTTTTATTTTTTTCTTTGATTAAATTAAAAAACGAAAATGGGCAGCCCTTAAAAATTAAAAAAAAAAATTAAAAAAATAATATATTAATAACAAACAGGCAGGCATATATCATGCTCCAAGAGTATATTAACTTCGGTCAAGCTGAAGTAAGCTTCCCTATATTTTTGAAAATCCTTTACATAAATGCTTGTAATATTAAGTCCCGCAATAATAGGGGCCACATATAACCTTACGGTCCTTGAGTGAGGGTGCTTTTACCATTTTATTTAGAAATCCTGGAGGATCTTTGACGTTGCTGAAAGTCAATATTTATAGTTATTTGGGGAACTCTTGGCGCCCTTTTAGAGAGGTGAGGACTTTGGGAGTGCAGATGCTATTTTAGTCTTGTCGTGGCGATTACTGGGCAGCTGCAGATGTGGGGTGTTCTAGAGTTTCTGCTACTCGGGTTCCTTACATTTCCTTCAGTTGTCTGCTGCCGTGATGCCTAGATTTATCGCGTGAGCGGCTGCTAAGTAGTGACCAGTTAATATGCCTAAGGCAGTCTGCAGTTTCTTCTTGGTTAAATTGGTAAATTGATAAATGCTCCATCACGTCTTAATTTTTGGGTAATTTGAGCTGAACGTTGCATTAACATGTAGGGAACCTACCCCTTATTTTTTGACTTTCCATATTATCAAAATGGTACATGGTCTAAATAATATCTGATACAAATCGTTGAATTGTTTGTAATACCTTAGTTTCGAAGGTTAGAAATTGTACTGTCCGATAATTTCGTGAAAGGTTTGACCATATAAGTGGGTTCTCCATAAAAAGTACCAAAAATGGTCAAAATGCGCGTATTACAAAATTAGAATGCACAATTATTACCATCCCTTGCCGTTGTCAATACTACTATACGACCTCATCTGTATTATGGGTTCAGGGAAAGCCTTTTGTCTTCAAAACCATACAAAAGGTACAAAATACATAACATAGTATCACATCTTATGCCTCTAGATCTTTTAGGCAGAGAAATCGCAAGTAATATCGTCTTGGAGAAATCGGTACATAATTAGATAGTTAGTCTGGCCTCTCTACTATGATTCTAGGGAAAATTATAATACCCTTGCAAGGATATAGTTCGGGCTCCGGTTTACCGGATTATTAGTTTATAAGGGTTGACTCAAAAACCTCTTGATGTATTTCTATTGCCCCAAAGTGTGACAAAAGTGGCACATTTCACATTAACAAAGGAAAGTAGGAAAGCCACACCATCGAAGCGCACTTTTATCTTCCTCTATAAAAGGCCGACTGGAAGTTAGCCAACTTTCTGGCTCAGTTTTAAACATTCAGAAAAGTATGCAACGAATATCTGATTTTTTAGATTTCTGTTATAAATCTGAATTTTAGATTTCTCTCATAAATCTGAAAAGTCATGTCAGTTTCAAACAAGTGACAAAATTTTGGCACTGCTACCGCATACAAAGCAGTTCCGGATGCATTGCCACCTGGCACCTAAATGTATGCAAATTAACTCGACTCCCTCTGTAACTGCAGTGGTAGAATTATTTCTGTTTGTTTGTTTGTTTTTTTCGGGCTAAAATCAAGAATCATAAATTTATTAAAATTGCTTGTGTCGGGCTGCCGTGTTGGCATGCAAGGTCAGTTGTGGTGTTTGGGGGTTCCATCATAGCTAATCAATATAAAAACCAAACTGCACTGCCTTGTACTTGGCCACGTGATACCCAACCCTTCCCTCCGCCTGTTCTTGTTGATGAATTTCCTCTCTATTGCTGTTTACTGTCATCAGGTCTCGCGCTTTCTATGACAGCCTGCAGTGCATTTTCCATTATCTAACTGCCATTGCAAAATCAATAAAATGCCCATGCGAAGCTGTTGGGTTTGGTTTTGATTTTCCTGTCCTGACACTTTCTGGCCACACGCTGTTGACAAACTATTTTTAATATTGCAAGGGGAACGGCACAGCACGTGTGTGGAGTGTCCGCTCATGTGTGCGCACACATTACATACAGCTTCGCACTGAATTGCAGCAGAGAAAGCTGTTGGCACCAGGAATGACCCTGAAC
Organism: Lordiphosa stackelbergi; assembly: GCA_018904235.1. Classification (NCBI taxonomy): domain Eukaryota; kingdom Metazoa; phylum Arthropoda; class Insecta; order Diptera; family Drosophilidae; genus Lordiphosa; species Lordiphosa stackelbergi. The sequence goes on along the minus strand of JAEIFU010004415.1, from coordinate 8,537 downwards.
GATGTCAGCATTTAAACTCAGATTTGGTCAGTTTTCATTAAAGAAGCATTTTTGTGTAGATAAAAAAGATTTATAAAGCAAAAATATTTTATTTGATCGTCTCTTCTAAGTAAAAAAGTCATTTCAGCGATAAAAATCGAGTTTATTTCTAGAAACAAGTGATTCTTACTGAAGATATGTAAATTTGTTGCCTGAAACATAACAAAAAATAATTTGGCTGTTTTAGTGACTTCTTTGAAAATCCATCACTGATCGTTTTAGCAGGTTCTAGGTCAATAAGTAATGTTTATTCATACTTTTAAGGGGATAGATATTTTAGAAAACAGAAGGATCGATACAGTAATAGAAATGCCTTTGCAGACTTGCAGAAGATAAGCAAAGAATGCTGATAAAAGAACCAGGACGCTCTTGAATCAGATGTACAGTCTACCAGCCTCCTTTGTAGTGTTTGTATATGTCTTAATATTAAAGTTTGGAACAAACATAACTTAATGACCTGAGGCCTGCTAGAACGTTCTATGATTGAAAACGGCTTTTCTTAAAATAAACAAAAAAAAAAACAAATTTTGTAAGACTCATGATTTTGGATGTAAGATGTGAACAGTGTGTTTTGCCAAATTCGTTTGTATTTTTAGAAAAAACATACTGTGGCCCGATTTCTTAATGCTTAAACTGACCTGAGGTTAGCCGAATTTCGCATGTCTCATGCTGTGTATACAGAGAACCATGCAACAAACTTAACCGCTGCCTCATGATCAGGTCGAATTTAAATCTCTAGTTCTGCCTCGATTGAATTATCTATTATACTAAACAAAAACTCTCCCTAAAAAGTTTCATTTTCGCCCAAATTTAGAAATTCGCCCTATTTTTAGGTAGCTTTTCTAATAAATAGAAAATATGTTCTAAATTTCAGTGCAATTTTTCTTAAAAACTAACACATTTTTTGCTGTCAAGTCTCAGCTGCCGGCTAGCAATAAGCATGCAAAGACCGCAGAAGAAAGATGTTTTTCTAAATTTTAGAAATTATTCGGGTGTGACACAGAAACCTTCTCCAACCAAATTCCAACAGAATTCCAATTCTTAGGTGCCACAGAAATTTCATTTGGTTGGTTTCAAACCTATAATGTTTTGTTAGGAGATTTTGCAAAACTCTTTTCTCACTAGCGCCTTTTGTCGAAGTGGCGCCCTCTACATGACAACTAGCGGATTAAGTGATGGAAACTAATACCTCATGTTTGGCGCCCACAAATTTTTAAATTTTGCATAATATTGGTGGAGAATGCGACTTAACCTGCATGAGTATGCCATATATGGCTTTCTATGCAATTAGGTTACTTCATGTGAAAGTTGGTAAAACAGTTTCTTTTTGTCATTATAGCATAGAAATACAAAAAGTGTATGAGCGGAAAGAACAGTCGAACAGAATTCAGGGGAATTTCCTGGTGCTTTATTCTTTTGCTGGTAGAGGGAGTACCTTCCCTGCTTGTAGTCGGGGATGAAATTGGAGTCATCGCAGGACGTCCGCGCTTCTTAACTTTTCCTGCCTTGCACAGGTACTTAGCTATTAAAAGCTTGAAGTCGAAGAGTGGCATATATTAATCTGACTTACGACTTCTATAAAGTCCCAGTAAAGAATCCAGTAATTCAACGCCACCCATATGGTAATTGTACACGTCAACTGCCTTAGAAGAGTCGATTGCTACATACTTTTTGTCTTTCTTACTGAAAATTTCATATGTACATAGAATATATCATGCACGCGTTACTGCATGTACAGCCATATATGGCTTCGGCAGTTTTTTGCATAAAATAGTATATGTAATGCTTACCTATACTCAAATTATATTTTTTATGAAAGAAAACTTTCTATTCTGTTAGAATAAAAATACTCTTCAGCGATAAAAGTGTTTTTTAGTGGAGCAAATTAAATTTGAAATTCAGCAAAATTCACTTTCGTTCATCTGCTCAAAACGCTTGCACAAAACTGATTGAAACTTGAGATAAGGCAAAAATGATCTGAGCATAGAATTCCAACAGAAAATAGTGCAAAGAGAATAACTGATAACAAACGGCTTAGCGTATGTACCGTTTTATACCAAAAAAAATTTTTGAAAGTGAGGAAGCCATATGGGTCATTCTTTTATAAAGCCGAACAGTTAAAAAAATTTTTTATTTTTCATTTTAATACAAAAAAATCCGAAATTAGATCTCGACATGCCCATGAAAACGTAATTTGCGGTTTTGCACCAAAATTTTTTTGTTAATTTTTAAACAATTTCAAAAAATCGTCAAAAACGGAAAAATGGAAAAAAGGGTTTTTAAAAACACGGATTTCTCAGGTTTGGTTTATCGGACAGCTTTCAGTTGATATTGGTGAAAAGTATTTTACTGTAGCTACTCAAATTATAATTTTATAGATTTTTTAAACTATTTAATAATATTAAGTAATTGTTGCAAAAAATTATTTATAATTTTTTCTAAGTGTTAACCACCATGATATTGCTTCTATGGATAAACAATTTATTGCCCCAAATATAACTTGAATTTTGGTGTTTTCAAAAAGATTGGAGACTTTTATAGTTTAAAAGTTATGAATTTTTTAAGTTATAAACAAATAAAAAGATGCCCGTAAAGTATGCTTTGCCACGCAATAGTGCATGAAACCTGGCACGTATACTTCGTACTTATACTTATTAGAAAATGAAATCTCTAGAAGTTCCGTGGTACCAACGAATTTTTCTAGAGATTTACAAACCAACCGTAGGCAAACTCTCTAGAGATTTCTGTGGCACCCCCGATTAATTGTTTAAAAATCATTTTTAGGGCAACTTTACTAAAATTCAGAATATTTTTTCTTAAAGGCCTATATCCAGCACTCCGAAAATTTATTTCGTTACAGTATTTCATATAATTAGAAACACTTTGGCTTTGCTTTGATGTTCATGTGTTTTTAGAAAATATTTATATTTATCTGAAATACTGTAACGAAATAAATTTTCCGGAGTGCTGGATATAGGCCTTAAATGTAGAAAATATTTCTAAATTTTAGTGCGATTTTCTTTAGTGTAGAAAAATAATTTTCTGAGTGTAGCTGAAACAAAATGTTTATGAAAAGACGAATTTTTTCCATCCACACAATGGAAATGAAATTATAAGAGCAGAACAACAAATAAATAAAGCTAGAGAATACAGGGACTGATCTGGATGAGGCCAAATTTGTTCAACGATTCAGATTGACAAATTCAGCATGTAAAATAATAACAGGCTAGCGTTCTTTTAAAGTAACAGGTATCATCAATATTAAGCTGGCTCGAGGTCTCGTTATGCTTGCTCATAACTTGAAAAAGCAGGAACACAACACACCACAAAGGAGGAGAGTTGACAAGTGGGCAAAGATCGCTGATGATTTGGTAGAGATACCAATAAAACAGCTAAACATATGTTGTGTTCCTGCTTTTTGAAGTTATGTGCATAACGAGACCCGAACCAGCTTAATATTGATGGTTTGATTATCAAGGTCGTTAAATCACACACATCCTTAGTTTTTTTTTTAAGAAACACAACTCTCCCAAGTATTCTTTTAGCATTCTGCTGAATTAAAAAAAACAAATTGCCTCTCGAGAATCCCATGCCGCTACCATTAAAAACAAAATATACGAATTACCCGGATACATGCTTTTCCTTTCAGAGTAACATTCAAATATTGAAAGAATGGTTTATGATTAAGTAGCCTCTCCATCATTCTGCCAGTTTCGGGAGCTTAATGTTAACTTAAATGCCACGTGCCGGTGATTGAACAAATGCGAATTTTTAATTAAAATTGCGACAGTTCTAAGACCCACCCCACCATTCACTTGGCAAACAACCAAATATGCTTTTGCCTGCGTGGGTTTGTTGGCCAACATTATCAGTGGGTGTACCTGCGGTTGGTTGGTTCGTTGTGTGTTTGTTTTGCTTGGTTATGTCCTTGCCGCGGTGTGTACTTTGCCCTACTTTTTAGTAAACCAAAACAACAAAGCTGCCTTGTCAGTGGCCATTGTTAAAGTTTTGTTTTTGTTATTGCCAAATTTAAATTTAAATCAGGTGCGCCATATGGCGGCATAAAAGCAGTGCCTGCTTTTAGGAGTTGCCTAATTTGAATAAAATTTTCATTTGAACACAAAATCCATTTGGTCTGGCATATAAATATTCAAGTAAATCCACCGAAAGGCCTATAACTTGACCTTGTCATGCCAGGCGGTGGTCCTTTATTTGTTATTTTTGTTTTATAATTTTGCGTGCCTAATATGCAAAATGGACGAGCTTAGGAATAAGATTAATTAAATTTGCCTTCACTGTAAAAAAATTTGAAAATTCGAAATGAAACAATTTTAAATGTGAAACAATACTTTTTATATGGGGAAAAAGCAACTTTAAAAACTAATTTAAAAATAATCCATAAAGAAGCGCCGCAGAGCAAAATGTTCAAGTGTAATTTTTTGAAGTGTATATATACGCTGTGCGGTATTAGCTCATAGTCCCACATTAGCCGGGCTTTGCAATTTGTTGTTTTTTTTTTTTTTTGGCCAGAGCTAAAACTATTTTGTGACATTCATAAATGAAAGGAAAATATGAGAATGTTTTTTCAAACTGCTGTCTTCTTGCCCATACATTACGCCATCATTGCCCCAAAAGGGATGTGACTATTCTGACTGTTGGTCGCCGTTTTCAAGGTCACTTCATGTGGCACATGCAGGCCCCCAGTTTGACGTTGAAATTGAATTTGATGTCTTTTCATGAGCTGCATGAAAAGTTATCCGGCTCATGAGTCAGTGCCAGTTCACTTTTTCCTTTGTCAGCAGTAATTCGCATTCTTTCTGATAAATCTCATGACGTTCCGTTTGATTGCAATTTAAGAAAACGCTTTTAGAAACATTTCTTTATTACTCACGATATTTCTTAACAAATGTCACGTGTTGCTCATAAAATGAAATTATTTAATTCTATTAACCTTAATCATATATTACGAGGGCCACTACATACATTTTTTAAAATTTTGGTACGATTGGCCATTATATTTTGAATTTGAATTATTTAACTATATTTATAAATTGGCACAAATATGCGTAATTCTTCTGATGACAAAAGTGGGACGAATTAAATTTCTCTTGAATTTCAATGTCCATCACGTTAAGATTTTTGGTAATTAAAGCTTAAAGAAAATTTTCATAAATTTCAAAAGTTGTTTTAATAACGAAATTTCATTACCTGCCGAAAGTCCAATACTTGGCAAAAACACAATTAGGGTCTGTTTTGTGTAACAAGACAGGAAACTGTTTGACATATACTATTTCATAAACCAATTTCTACAAATCACATCCAAAAACTTCAATTGTGAATTCATGTATAATTTGACTCGAAGAATTGTCCCTAAAAAAATTTAAACAGAAATTTTAGCCTTAAAATAACTTCATAATTTATTTTTTGCAAATTTTTAAAAACTTTTGGACCAGATAATGGACTTTATAAATAGAATATATTTTTTGCCTTAAGCTTATTTTTAATCCGATTGACCTCCTATGTACCAGTCTTCAATTGCCAACCATCAAATCTTCGGTATGATCTAAACGCATTATAAAATTTGTCAAACTTTGCCAATTCTTGGTTCGTATGATCTACACATCATATTTAACCGTCTATTTACCCATCTTCATGACAATCTAAACTCATATTAGGCAAACTAAACCACGGAGCAATAAGTATTAGAGAGAAAATTTACTCAGTCGACACCGCTTCTGTCAGAAATAAGTCAGCTGTTTGCTCTCACTTACGCTCCCTAGATCAGAGGCGGCCAAATGGAGAGGACATAAAAGTGAGCTTGTGTGGGTGAACAAGAGAGCTCTCTCCAGACAACGGACGTTTTACTTGCAATGCAGTGTTCACCGATTAACACAACCATACCGTCGGCTCGCGTTTGCATAAAAACACCACTGACTTCGGCTCATGTGAGCTGTGGATGGCCGCCTCTAGCGGAATTGTCAACTAATTCCGATGGGAAGGTAGCGTACGATGCAGTGTGACTGTTTAACGCCAAAAGTCCACCCTTCATCAAAATTTCCACCAAATGTGAAACGGTCATTTGAATTTAGTTAATTGTTTTTGTAAAAATTTTGTGATTTTTGGAGGATATATGGAATATAGAAGTTATGAGCAGTGCAAAATCTTCCGTTGGTTTCAAATTATGCCAATCGATGATTTTTGTAGAACTTTTGCTGCTGACATTCAGACGAGTCGATGTCGGAAAAATTACAAACTATTTTTTCTGCTACCACCCCTTCGGAATTGAATCAGCTGTCAAGTTATCGGCTTTCCGACGCTTAGGAAGGGAAATTTAGTTGGTAGATTTCGACCGAGAGTTTTACGAAAGCATTCTGACACCCTTTTTATACCCTGTACCTATTGAAAATGGGTAAAAAGGGATCATGAAGTTGTGCAAATGTATGTAACATGATAACATAACATAAATCTTGATCAGTATCAACAGCCGAGTCGATTTAGCCATGTCCGTCCGTCTGTCTGTATGAACGAGTTGATCTCAGAGACTATAGGAGATAGAGACACAAATTTTTGCATGTTTGTTTCAGACTTGCAACTATCATGGCTTAATGCATATTATCTTAGGCCTTATATCTATCTATTCTGAATAGCGCAATAAGATACGAACAAAAACACCAAAGTTATGCACGAAATAATTTTGCTTGTGTGTGGTATTTCGGAGTCGGGCCACTCGACTGTAACGCTCTTACTTGTTTTTATATAGAGTTGACACCCAGCGAAAGCGATTTAGTTTGTCTCAGTACTAAGCTTTAGCAAATCTATAAAAAAATTTGGTGGGGCTTTACTAAGTTGAATTTTTTTTTTTTACAAATTTTGTATGGTATAAGAATAACCCCAAATACAAGGTCACCAAAATTTATTTTTACAGAACAAAGGAACTTACCATAATGATTATATTTCATCAGAAATATTTAACCAAAATCCAGAGATTAAAACCCAAACAAATAATGGTTTACTGTTTGGGCATTTCTTTAAAATGAGCAACTTTTTTGGAAGCTTATTTATTCAGCAAGTGTACTAAGTTCAAGTATTCCCGCTTGAACCCTTGTCGTTATTATAAGTGTTTGTATCAAAAAGTCTTGCGGTGTTTTTATTGAATTTTCAATTGTTTATAAAATTGGTTATAATAATGCGATTTAAGTCAAATATGCGCTGTTTTGTTCAATGACGAGTTCCCAACGAGATGCCAACTTCATAATGCCCCTCTTATAGAAGCTCGCTTCCCTATTGGAAAACCGGAGAGCCAGATTTTCACAGGACTCTCTTGTGGCCAACTTCCGACTACCAAGCTCGTTCGCCATGGACAGAAATAGGTGGTAATCACTTGGTGCGAGATCCGGACTATACGGTGGATGCAACCTCCCATCCGAGCTCCAGGAGCTTCTGGCGCGTCACCAAAGATGTGTGTCCCCTCGCGTTGTCCTGATGGAAGACAATTCGGCCTCTGTTGATCAAAGATGGCCTCTTCTGCATGAGTGCTGAATTCAAGCGGTCCAGTTGTTGGCAGTACAGGTCCGAGTTTAGCGTTTGGCCATAGGGGAGCAGCTCATAGTGGATGATTCCCTGCCAATCCCACCAAACACACAGAAGAACCTTCCTGGCCGTCAATCCAGGCTTGGCCACCGTCTGGGCAGCTTCACCGCTTTTCGACCACGACCGTTTGCGCTTCACGTTGTCGTAAGTGACCCACTTTTCATCGCCAGTCACCATCCGCTTCAAAAACGGGTCGATTTTGGTTTGCGATTCAGAAGCGATTCGCATGCATCCATACGGGCAAAAATGTTTTTTTGCGTCAAGTCGTGTGGCACCCATACATCGAGCTTCTTTTTTGAATCCAAGCTTCTTCAAATGGTTTATAACGGTTTGATGACTCATGCCCAGCTCTTGGCCGATGCTACGGCTGCTACTATGCCGGTCTCTTTCGATCAATTCAGCGATTTTATCGCAATTTTCGACGACAGGCCTTCCGGACCGTGGCGCATCTTCGATCACCTCTGCACCAGAACGAAAACGTTGAAACCATCGTTGTGCGTTGGAAATGGAAACTGTATCGGGTCCATAAACTGCACAAATTTTATTGGCAGCATGAGATGCATTTTGCCTTTATCTGTACTGTAAAATATTCCGTATTTTCTCTTTATTTTGCTCCATGTTTGCGACGCTATAACTCACGAACGACTAAAAAACAAAGAACAATAAATCAAACACGTGTTAGCGCGTGAAAAGCTTTCCAAAAAGCTCTACCGTGAACCGATGCGACGAATACAACTAGAACTACGCGCTTGCAAAGACAAGCTTGCGGAAATACCGCAAGACTTTTTTGAGAACCTTATACCTTCATGAAACAAATGTATATTTCTAGTAATATGAAGTATTAGTAACAAATGAATTTTGTAATTGTAACTAGATCTAAGTAGCATTATAGCATTGAGAGTTTTAAT